>JAREIK010010186.1:0-204907 GCA_029783825.1 Sapria himalayana | reverse complement strand
GATAGATAGATATATATACAAATAATTTGGTAGATGTAAAGATACATAAAAATATATATTTATGACAGATAGGCAAGTCGATAGATTATTAATAGATAGATAGATAGATAGAATGATAGTCCAAATATAGATAAAGAATAGATATATAGGCATAAAAAGATAGACAGATAGATATTTAGTTAGATGGAAAGAATATAAACATATAGACATATAAACAAATAGACAAATAGACAAATAGACAGATAGATAAATATATGGATAAATAGACTGATTGATAATAGTCAGATAGATAGATTGATTGACAAAAAGATAGATAAATTGATATATAGATAGATGGATGGATAGATAAAAAAATAGACAGATAGAAAGATAAACAAATAGAAAGATAAACATAAAGCTAAATAGTCACATATAAATAATAAACATATAGACAAATATACAAATAGTTAGATAAGTATATTGACAGATTGATAGATAGTCTTATTTAGATTGAGAGAAAAAGATAGACCAATTGATAGATAGATAGATAAATTGGTATATAGATAGATAGATAAAAAGATAAATTATTAGATATATAAATAGACTAATAGATAGATAGATAAATTTAGATAATTAGATAGATAGATAAAAAGATAGATAAATATATAAATAGATATATAGATAGATAGATAATAGATAAATAGATAGATAGATATATATATAGACAAATAGAGAGAGATAGATAGATAGATATTTCTATATATAGATCGATATAGGTAGATAGACAAATAGATAATTAATAGATATATAGATAGATAGATTGATCGATAGATATATAAATAGATAGATAGACAGATAGATAGAATATAGATAGACTTATAGATTGATATACAAATTGAAAATAAATAGATAGACTAATAGACTAATAGACTGATAAATAGATAGAGAGGAAGATTGATAGATATAAAAAGATAGATCTACAAATAGACAGATAGAAAGATAGATATATAGGCAAATAGATAGATGGATAGATAGAAAGATATGCAGATATTAGTTAGATAGAAAGCCAGATAGATCAAAAGAAAGATACACCTATTGACACTTAGATTGATATATATATATATATGTATATATAAATATAAATATAAATATATATATATATATATATATATTATATATATATTTATAATAGATAGATAGACATATAGATAGATAGATTTACCACAGACAGATAAGACTAAAAGATAGATAGACAGATAGATAGATATTTAGGTAGATAAATAAATAAATAAATAAATAAATAAATATATATATATATATATAGGCAAGCAAATACATAGATAAACATATAGATATATAGATAGAATGATAGATAGATAAATTGATAAACATATAGATAGATAAACATATAAACAGAAAGATATATTGATAGATAGAACATATAAATATATAGATAGACATATAGATAGATATATAGATAAACCTATAGATAGATAAATAGCATGTTAAAATATAGATCAATAGATAGAAACCTTGACAAATGATAGAAAGATAGATAGATAAATATGTAGATGAATAGATAGATAGATATATATTTAATTTATTAGATAGATAGATAGATAGGTAGATTGATCGAAAGATAGATAGGTAGATAGATATATATAAACTATCAGATAGATAAATATTTTGTTTTATTAATGTATAGAAAAATATATAATTAAAAATATAAATATATAATAGATATATAGATATATAGATAGATAGTTAGATTGGTTAATTCATTGATAGATTGATCGACATATTGAAAGCCAGATATACAAATAGACAGATAGACAGATGGCCAGATATTCAATATATCTATCAAACTCTCTATCAATAAATCAATCTATTTGTCTATTTATTTTGCTATCTATCTACTTATCTCTCTATCTATCTGACTATCTATTTATTCGTCTATATATCTATGTATAAATCCATCCATCTATCTATCTATATATCCATCTATCTAATGGTCGATCTATTCATCTATCTATCTATCCATCTATCTATCGATCTATCCTTATATATCTATCTAGCTATCTATATGTTTATCTATCTGTCAATCATTTTGTCTATCTATGTGTTTATCTATCTATATAATATTTATCTATCTATAGATCTATCTATCTATCTATCTCTCTATATGTCTTTCTATCTATCTGACTTTCTAACTAACTATCTATCTATCTATTTATTTATCAATCTATCTATCTATAAATCTGTTTATGTATCTTTTTATCTAACTGGCTATCTATCTATCTATTTGTGTATATATTTTTGTATCTATTCTTCTATCTATCTATCTATTTGTATATCTATTGATTATATTTGTTTATCTATTTGTCTATCTATCTTACTAGCTATCTAAATATATTGTCTATCCATGTGATTTTATATCTATCTATCTGGCTATTTAAATGTTTATGTATATGTCTATAAATCCATCTATCAATCTATGTTTTATCTATCTGTCTATCTATCTATTTGTATATCTATATATCTATCTCTCTATCTATCAGTCTATCTATTTGTTTATCTATCTATCTAATTATTTGTTTATCTATCTGTCTATCTATTTTCCTATCTATCCGCCTAACTTTTTATCTATTTATCTATATATATATATATATATATATATCTATCTATATGTCTATCTATCTATCTATCTATCTGTCTGTCTATAAATCTATCTATCTTTCTATCTTACTATATAGATATATATATTTGTTTATCTATTAACTAACTATCTATATATCTAATTATTTTCTATCGATTTATATATCTATCTGTATATCTATCTATCAATCTATCTGTCTGTTTATATATCAGTATATTGATATTACTACCTATTTTTCTATAGATATGTCTTTCTATTTGTCTATATTTATCTTTCTATCTATCTATTTGTCTATCTATATGTCTATCTATCTGTCTATAAATCTCTCTATCTATCTATATATATGTCTATCTATCTATCTATCTTACTATCTATCTAACTATCTATCTATATGACAATCTATTATTCAATCAATATATATATATATATATATATATATATATATATATATATCTGTATAGATATCTATTTATATGTCTATCTATATTTGCATATATGTCTATTTATTCATCTTTCTATTTGCTAATATATATGTCAATCTGTCTGTCTAATTTTATCTCTCTCTACATGACAATCTATGTGTATATCTATCTATGTATCTAACTATGTATCTATTTATATAGTTCTCTTTCTATCTATCTATATATCTCTATATCTTTTCTGTTTGTCGATTTATCTATCTATCTATCCAACTATCTATATGTCTATCTATCTATCTATATGTCTGTCTATCTATCTTTCTATCTATATGTCTGTCTATCTATCTCTCTATCTATAAGTCAATCTATCTGTCTGTCTAGCAATCTTTTCTATATCATCATATTTATCTATTAATCTATATGTCGATCTAATTGTAATCTGTCTATATACCTGTCAGTCTATTAGTCTATCTATCATTCTATGTATCTTTCTATCGGTCTATCTATCTATCTTTCTATCTTTCTATCTGTCTATATGATTATCTATCTCTCTGTGTATTTATATGTAATTATGCATGTCAATATGTCTGTATATATATCATCAAATTTGTCTATCTATATATGTCTGTCTATCTATCTGTCTATCTATATGTCTATTCTACTATATATATGTCAATTTATCAGTCTATTTATCTATCTGTATATCTTTATGTTTATCTGTTTATCTATCAGTTTGTATATATAACTATCTATATGTCTATCTATCTATATATCTATATATCTATCTATCTTTCTTTCTATCACTCTTTCTATCTATCTGTGTGTTTATCTATCTTTCAATATGTATATCAATCTATCTATCAATCTATCTTTCAATATGTCTATTAATCTATCTATCAAATTGTCTATTAATTTGTCTTTCAATTTATTTTCTATATGTCTAACTAATTGTCTATCTATTTTTCTATCAATATGTCTATTTATCTACCTATCTATTAGTCTATATGTTTATCATTCTATCAATCTATCTATTCGTCTATATATCTATATATTTATCTATCTATCTAATATCTTTTTATCTTTCTGTCTATCTATGTGTCTATCAATTTATCTATGTTTGTGCCTTTATATATGTCTAGCTATCTATCTATCTATATATCTATCTGTTAATCAATCAATCTATCTATTTATTTATCTATCTGTCTATTTATCCATCTATCAGTTTATCTATCTTTCTTACTATCTATCTATCAAATTGGCTATAATATGTCTATTTATTTTTGTGTTTTTGTGTCTAACTATCTATTTATCTATCTATCATTCTGTCTGTCTATCTATTTATATATCTATGTAATTGTTTATCAATCTGTTTATCAATCTAACTATCAATCTAACTATATCTAAATATCTATTTGTCTATCTATATGTCTATCTATCTGCGTAAATACCTGTCTATCTGATTATCAATCTATATGTTTATCTATCTATATTTTTGTTTATCTATCTATATATCCAACTATTTATCCATCTTACTCTATGTATATCTATATTTCTATCTATTTATTTATATATTTATCTGCCTATCTATCTGTATATCAATTTGTCTTTCTATGTGTCTAACTATCTATCTATCTATATATCTATCATGTAATCTGCCTATCTATCAATTTATCTATCTATATGCATAACTATTTGTCTATCTATCTGTCTATCTATTTTTCTATCAATATGTATATCTATCTATAAATCTATCTATATTGATATATTTATCAATCTATCAAACTATATAATCAATCTATAAATCGGTCTCTATTTCTTTTCTATCTATCTATTTAACAATCTTTCTATCTATCTATTTATCTATTATCTGCTTATCTATCTATTTATCAATCTGTCTGTATAATAATCTATCTCTC
Source organism: Sapria himalayana (assembly GCA_029783825.1). Taxonomy (NCBI): domain Eukaryota; kingdom Viridiplantae; phylum Streptophyta; class Magnoliopsida; order Malpighiales; family Rafflesiaceae; genus Sapria; species Sapria himalayana. Next base: position 199,937 of record JAREIK010010186.1, on the reverse strand, counting down.
AATTTGTCTATTTGTCTATCTTTCTATCTATATGTATGTCTACTTGTGTATTTATCTTTCTATCAATTTGTCTATCTATATATCTATTTATCTGTCTGTCTATCTATCAATCATTCTATTTATATGTCGATCTATCTATCTATCTCTTAATTTGTCTATTTCCACTACCACCACTCCCCCACTGTCATTGCTGCCACCATTGCCACCGCTGCTGCTGCTGATAATAAAAATAGGGCCAGCAATGATGCTAGACTGATGAACTGAGATTGAGCGAGTTTTTGACAAAACGGCGAGCAGCCTCTTCCAAAATAGGACCTGATGTTCTTCCTAGACCAGAATTACATGAAACTGCACGAGCATCATCATCATCATCATTCTAAGACCTAGTATAATTAGAACCAATCATTGTAGAACCAAGAGCAAAAAAACTTATTTACTCATACGTTTGCTTTGTACCATGTGATAATTGCAAATCAATACAATTACTAAGATTTTTAAGACCAACCTCTATATGTCTGGTTGGCCTGGACCACAAATATCTTCATCTCGCAACTTTAGGAAAAGTATAATATCCAGGGCTTTTATTACTTACATCTGCGAGCAATGGACGATGATGACCAGACTAGCCTGAGCAATTATATATTCAATAATGTGTTTGTGTGTAAATGGGTGTTTACGTATGACAATATATACATGTCTACAAATAAATATATGCACCCAGTTATGTATTTACTCTGTATATACGTACGTATATACTAAAATATAAAAGTACGTATATACCGAGTATATACGTACATATACTACAGTATAAAGTACATATATAACAAGTATATACATATGCATATACTGTAGTATATATATATATATATGTATATACTAAGTATATACATACAAATATATTCAATATATACGAAAATATATACTGAGTATATACGTACAAATATACTCTATATATATAAACATATATACTTAGGATATACGTATTTATATACTCAGTATATACGTAGATATATACTAACTATATACGTACATTTATACCAAGTATACATATATGTACATACTACAATATCATATGTAAGTATATATAATCACATAACCTTAGATGACACACACACTTGTACTTTCATGTATATACACATACCATAAAAGACAATAGAAGAAAATATTATAGGACTTAAAAAATACGCATATAGGTCTCTCAAGGATGGTCAGCATTTCTAGTTCTTTTTCCTCTAGTACTCCACGCAGATAGAGACCATTGTTACACCTACACATAGAGCATAACATATTACATTACAAACTAATAACTGATAACAAGCATTCACAGATCTAAACTACGACGACGCTTATTTGCACAAAATAAGAGTGTCAAAAACAAACACGCATTTGTGTGGAATTAATTTTTTGGTTAATCTCACAACTTCAAAAGCTAAGGTGTTGTTTCCAGCACCATGGAGGACCAGCCAAGGCTTTTAAATACCTAAAATAGGCTAAAACTCTACAAAAAAAATTTGGGGACACACAAACAAATTCACAAATATATATAAATAGTAATTATAGACATGAACAAACACACATTAAAGTTGATAGTCATACAGCTCCAACAAAAATCTAAAAGTTTTCCATCAATGATATTTAGAGAGAAAAGAAGTGCACAAATAAAATGTTTAGGAATAATGAAGATAATAGAAGCTAGGCCTCCTTTTGATCAAGCTGAAATCAGTAAATATGGGACCAATGCATTAGAAGGATAGTGGCAATGTCTGAATACTTTGAATCAGAATTTTTTTATGCATCTCACATAATGTGTCCTAGAAAGATTCATTATTAAGTTATTCGGCAAATAAATGAAGAAAACCAGAATAAAAAATTGAAACCTACAAAAAATCTCATTATGTTTTGCTACACATAGACAAAATCAATAACAGTTTAGAAATAGTTCTCATACGAAATCATTCCATAATTAGTAGGGAAAGTTAGCCTCTCCTGCGAGGTTTCATAGTTGGATCTCGGAATACTATTTGTTGTGCCAATGCCACTAACTGACTCAATATATGACATCTACTATTGCATTACATTCTTAATTTCTTTCATCTCATCATTCATTTCTTTAATTTCTTCTATTTCTTCCATCAAATTAGTATACTGCTCATCCTTATTATCTTTAATTTCATATATTTCTTTCTTCAAATGAGATATCTGCTCATCCTTCTTTTTCATTTCATTCTCCATAACTACAATATATTCATTTGTTTCCATTTCTTGTTGTTCAATTTCCTCATCCACCATTGTTGAGATAGATGAAATAAAAGCTTGACTGCTACAACATAATGTCACTCCCTTCGAGCCGATGCCGTACACTCCCTACTTCTCATGACCTCTTATGATCTCCAAATAAATAGGATCATAATCAAATGGTTGAAGATCTGATGAACCCTCAACTTGTGATGAGTAGCTATCACACATTCATCCATTAGTTCCTGAGATAAAATAGAGAAAAATACTATTCTAGATACGCATAAAATAAAATAAATATTTTGCATTCCAAACAACTTTCAAGATGTACTGTAGCATAATAAAATTTTATTGATATAATAGATTCTTAAAGAAATCATCTGAGACTTATTGTCTACAAACTGACCATCCACTTTCTTCACATGCAACATCCTAAAAATCTCATAAAAATTAGGATCTCGAGCTAATTTTCTTGGCTAGAATATGAATTTATTAAGCCATAAAAAATAATGATCAAAAAATGTAATAAAATTAATAAAACCATGTAGAGATTTGAATTATTGGACTATTAGGACGACCACTAAATACATAAATGTTTAAATTTTTAAAATTGTACCAAATCTCGAGCGTGCTCAATGCTCGACTTTGACCCTCCTGTGTCTTGATAGATTCCAAATACCTAGTCCAGCTACCTCACTTCGTCGATTTTTGCTAGCAATATCTAATTTTTTTTCACATCTGGCTCCTCCCAATACTTAACCCATTTAGGCCAGTCATCCTTAGATATAAAATCAGGCATTTCTTTCATATTCTTCAATTTATGGACAAAATTAGAATACTATTGAGCAGCAATGATCTCCCATAATGACTTTATCCTTCTATCAAATTCGAGTGCCCATGTGCACTAATTCTTTATTTAGAAAAATCACAAAAGAATTTGTATTAAAAATAACATAATTATTTACTGCTTTAATAATAGCCATCATAATAGTTAACTAATTAGTTAATTATTTTTCAATGCTTTTGTATTGTTATTTTTGCCTTAAAGTCATTAAAATAAGACTCTTTTGTCGATTCAGAAACTTTTTTCCAGGAGAATGCTTTAGAATCAACCATTTTTTAAAGACTTTGTAATTATATCGAACACTTGTGAGGTGGAATAAAAATATACAAATAAATAAATAACATTAAACTAACTGTAGAAGAAGGCACAACATTTAATGATGCCATTGGTTTTGTAAATGTGGGAACTATCGGTGTAAATGTGGTGTAGAAGATAGAGATGGATCAAAAGTGTGTGCAAGAAGCAATGTGGGTGGTGGGTTTATATCTGATAAAGGTGATAGTAGAGGTCTCAATGATGGTGATGATGATAGAAATGAAGATGGTGATTGTGATGTTGAAATCTAGATATGGTGGGTATGAGATGGTACTGATTTTGCAACATGATGTAACATACTCGATGAATTTGATTCATTTCTACGTCCACACCACCTCAACTACTTCCACGTCCTTTAGGCACCATGTACTGTACAAAATAAAACATAGAATAAATAATAGAGATATGATGGATAAGCATGTATTTTAGAATAAAACACACCGATAGATTTCAACAAAATATAGAAAATCATTGATAGTTTAATATTATAATAAAATTATAACAGTTTAATTATCGGCATCACTGTCATCCTCCAATGGATCTTCTGATATTTCGTCTGATTCTGGTAGAAGTTCGAACTCACCTTCAGATAGAAATTGATCATCTTCAATTTCTATATGCCACCATGAGTCACATAAATTTTCTATATATTCATCTACATGCACAGGTTCAATTTTTAGCATGATAAAGATTAATAGATATCATGGTAATACTAGATAAATGGAGCAAAAATGATAATGTACAAGAAATGACAACAAAAATGAAAGACATTTAAAGATTGACGAGGGAGAGGGAGAGAGGAAGAGAGAGAGAGAGAGAAGGTGGGAGAGAGAGAGAGAGAGGCAGAGAAATGGAGAGATGGGGAGAGAGAGAGAGATAGAAAGAAAGGGGAGAGGGAGAGCAAGAGAGAGAGAGAGAGAAATGGGAGAGAGAGGGAGAGAGAGGGAGAGAGAGGGAGAGAGAGGGAGGGAGAGAGTGAGAGAGAGGGAGGGAGAGAGTGAGAGAGAGGGAGAAAGAGGGGGAGAGAGAGAGAGAGAACAAGGAAGAAAGGAGAGTGAGAAAGAAAATAACAATAGAGAGAATGTGACAGAAAAAAAAGAGGAAGAGAGTGACATAGAAAGAATTAAAGAGAGAGAGAGAGAGAAACAAAGAATGTAGTGTTAGAATGAGCAATTACATAAAAGAAAACAAAATTTCTTCAGTACAAACCTATTAAATATTACATCTTTTGTCATACATAAGTTCATATATGAGCCAGAGACCCAAGGGCTGGGATTAGGTAAGAGTACAACCCTTATTTGTTTTATATCATATATGAGCATGAACAACGGACATTCTCATGCTATGTGCTTACATATTGTTGATATTATATCTTTTGTCATTTAATTTCAAGTTTGTGCAACAAATTGGTATTATCCCATATATAATTATGTATTAGTAAACATATAGTAAATGTAGTTATAAAAAGTTACATATAGTTAAACATATAATTATATATAGATATATGCATACAAGTAGTTATAAGTAGATATACATAAATGTAAACAAAGTTATAAATAATTATATAGATTTGCATATAAGTATACATATGTGTATACATAATTAAAAATAAAGTGATATTTATTTATATAAAGTTATTTAAAGTTATACAAATATATATATATATATAGTTATATACATATAGTTAAACATTATATTGTATGTTTTTATACAAATAATTATAAATATAGTTACATGTGGTTATACAAATAGTTACACGTATAGTTAAACTTACATTTATACATGTATCTATATAGATTTTTTCATATAATTTCATATATTTATACATATAGTTATGTATAGGTATGGATATACTAAAATATATTTTTTATACTAATATATAAAAATGTATATTAAATATATGTTGTTAATTATATATTTAAATATAGTTATGTATAAATTTTGTATAGTTTTAGATATTGTAAGATAGAATTATTTATAGTTATATGTTATTATACATATAATATGTATAGTTATAAAAATTATATATCGTTAAACATTTAGTTATATATATTCATACGAGTAGTTATATTTAGTTATACAAAAATATAAACTAAGTTATAAAAAAATATATAGATTTAAATATACGTATACATATATGAATATATAGTTAAAAATATAGTTATATTTAATTATATAAAGTTTTATTTAGTTTTACAAATATTTATATATAGTTATACACATATAGTTAAACATAATGATGTATGTTGTTATATATGTAATTATAAATATAGTTACATGTGGTTATACATATAGTTACACAAATAGTTATACTTATATTTATACATGTAGGTATATATATTTATTCATATAATTTTGTATATTTATACATATAGTTATGTATAGGTATATATAAAGTAAAATACATTTTTATATACTAATATACAAATGTATATTAAATATAAGTTGTAAATTATATATTTAAATATAGTTACATATAAAGCTTTTATAGTTATACATATATTAAGATACAATTATTTTTTGTTATATGTTATTATACATATAGTATATATAGCTATAAGTATTTTTATATAGTTAAACATATATTTATATATAAATATTTACATACAAATAGTTACACATAAATATATAAAAATATAATTAAATATATAGATTTACATAAATATATACATAGTTACAAATAGAGTTATATTTAATTATATAGAGTGTTATATAGGTATACAAATATTTATATATACTTATAGAAATATTTATATATAGTTATATACATATTGTTAAACATAATTTTGTATGTTGTTATATGTGTATTTATAAATATAGCTACATGTGGTTATACATATAGTTACACATATAGTTATACTTATATTTATACATGTAGGTGTATATATTTTTATATAATTTTATATATGTATACATATAGTTATCTATAGATATATATATGGTAAAATACATTTTTATATACTAATATATAAAAATATATATTAAATATATGTTATTAATTATATTTTAAATATAGTTATGTATAATATTTTATAGTTATGCAAATAGTCAAAAATAATTATTTATAGTTATAAGTTCTTATACCTTTGGGATCCAATGGCAAAAAAAACACAGAATAGAAAACAAACAAATTCGGCTTATAACATATCAAAATAATGTAAATGCATTCTTTTATTTCATGCATGCAATGTATAAATATAAATACAATTTGAATCCCCCTAGAAACAGATGATGTCATTCACATAATAGAACAAAACTCAAGCAAAATAGGCAAAAATTAGATCCACATCCAGATATGTCAACAAAGTTAGCCTCATCTTGATAAAATTGTTTATGACTTACTGGCAATGTAATTTGAAAGCCAATGAAGACCCTCATAGAGGCCCTCGCTAGAAGTAGCACAAGTGCACTGAATGTGCCAATGGCATTGAAGAAGAGTGTGAATTCCTAGCTTGTCAGAAATTTCAGTTGCATTCATCGCATTGGAAAGATCTTGCTTATTGGCAAACACCAGAAAAACTACATCTTGGAGTTTTTCCTCGTTAAGCATCTTATGCTACTCATCTCTCTCTTCAACAACATGATCTTTGTCATTGCTGTCCACTAAAAAAATGAGACCTTGGGTATTTTGGAAGTAATTCCTCCAGAAAGGGCAAATCTTGTCTTGACCCCCAACATCCCACCAAGTGAAATTAATGTTTTTGTATTCAAAAGTCTCTAAATTGAATACAATAGTAGGAATTGTGGTGAAAATTTCACCAAGCTTTAACTTATATAGAATTGTGCTGGTCGATAAATTTTACCGGTGGAAATAATCCCTAGCTAAATAAAGTCAGCAACGGAAAAATTTCATTGCTAAAATAAAGATTTTCCTTGCTAAATTAGCTTGAGAATTTTCCCTAGCTATTTTAGCAAGTGATTTTTCCCTTGCTAATTTAGCAAAAGATTTTTCACTTGTTATTTTAATTTCAATACTATTTTCAGATTATATATCAATGTATCTACCGATAGTACATAAAATATAATATATTCATTCATTGACGTTGCTTTATGTCCATTTGCTCCTCCAATCACCATTTTTCTAGTGCGACAATGCTGTCCGAGTCATGTTACTTAATGTCAAGTGAAAAATCTCATCACTTATACATGCTTTGTATGAGGAACAATATAGTATCATATTTTTAAGAAATTTAAATCATTCAGTCAAATTAAAATAAAAAATAGTTATGTTTTGATAAAATATATAATCCTCCAGTATATATGTAAATATATACTAGCATTTCATGCATACATATATTACTATAGTATATGTACATAAAACTATAGTATTATGTGTAAATATATATTTAGTACAAATATACTCAGTATATATGTACATTAAATACAATAGAATTATATGTATGTATATACTGACTTTATTCATAAGTATTTACTGTATTTGTTGTTGTTGTTGCTGCTCCTGATACCGCTCTCGCCTTTGTAGCTGCTCCCGCTACTACAGCTACCATAGTCCATGACAATGCAACAACTATTGCTGACAATGCCGCTGCTGCTGCCACTGCTAATACTACCATCACTGTAGCCGCCGGTGTCGCCGCTCCTACTGCCACCTCTACCACCGCCGCTGTTGCCACTGTTGCCACCGTTGCCGCCGCCTCTGCTCCCACTGCTCTCACTGATGGCACTGCTACTGTCATCCCTGTCGTCGCCACTGCCAACACCTCTTCTATTGATGCTGCCACCGCCTTTGCTGCCACCTCTGCCACTACTGCAGTTGTCATCACTACCACTGCTACTGCTATTGCTGATAATGTCACTACTATTGCTGCCACTATAGCTACTACCACTGCCCCTGCTGCCGATGTTGCCACTCCATGACTCAACTACCGCAACTACCACTACAGCCACTACTGATGCTACTACAGCCACCGTCACTACTACCGATGTCGACGTTGCCGCCTCTACCATTGTTGCCGCTACTTCCATTGTTGTCGCTGCTTCTGGTGCTACCACTACTACCGCCACACCTACTGCCATTGCTGCCACCATCGCCCCTGCCACCGTCACTGCTGCCGCCACTACCGCTAGTGATAATAAGCTTTTATATACCTATAATAGGCTAAAAATCTACCCAAAAAATTCAAAGACACACAAACATATTCACAGATATATAAAAATTATTATTATAGACATGAACAAACACAAATTAAAGTTGAATGTCATACAGCTTCAACAAAATTTAATTAAATAATTTACTATTTAAATATTTAATTGAATAAAAATAGAAACTATAAATGAAACTTTTAAATTAAACAAAAAAAATTATTTAATAACTTATTCTGATACAATTTTTAAATAACTAAAACAAAAAAATAACAAAATTATATTACATCTTATTAATCAATGTATCTACCGATTATGCATAAAGTATAATCTATCAATGCATTGACATTGCTTTCTCTCCCTCCGCTCATCTGATCACCAACTTTCTGCTGCAAAAAAGTTCTCTGAGTCACGGTGCATCATGTCTGTTGAAAAATACATTTACTTATTCAAGCATAGTATGGTAAACAATGTGGTACCATATTTGTAAGAAATTTATACCACTCAATCAAATCAAAATAAATAAATAAAAACTATATTTTGATAAATATATATTACTACAGTAAATATGTATATATATACTAGCATTTCACTTGTACATATATTACTACAGTATATGTACATATAAACTACAGTATTATGTGTACATATATTTTAAATACATATATACTCAGTATATATGTACATAAAATACTGTAGTATTATATACATGTATATACTAACTATATAGGTACGTATATACTATATTTGTTTCCATTGCAACTGCTCCCACTGTCACTACCGCCGCTGCCACTACCGTTGCCACTACCACTGATGCCACTACTGCCAGTGCTACTGCCACCACCGCCACTACTGCCGTTGCTACCACCACTACTGCCACTGGTACTGATGCTGCTGCTACCTCCAATCCCGCTATTGTTGCTGATGCAGCTGCCACATCTACTGCCGCTACCACCACTACTACCGCTGCTTCCACTACTGCCACCACCGCCGCTGCCATTGCCATCGCTACTGCCACTGCCGCTGCTGTCAGTGCCGCCTCTATTGCTACTCCTGGCGCCGCGACCATCGCTACCACCGCTGTCACTGCTTCCAAGAGTAAATATAGGCTTTTACATACTTATAATAGGCTAAAACTCTACCCAAAAAATTTGGTGACACACAAACATATTCGCATATATATATAAATAATTATTATAAACATGGACAGAATCAAATTAAAGTTGATTGTCGTACAGTTTCAACAAAAATCCAAAAGATGTCCATCAATTATGTTTAGAAAGAAAGAGAGTGCAAAAATAAAATGTTTTAGGAATAATAAAGATAAAATAAGCTAGCCCTCCTTTTGATAAAACTGAAATCGGTAAATATGGGACCCATGCATTGGAAGGACCATGGCAATGTCTGAATACTTTGAATTAGAATTTTTTCATGTGTCTCAAATGATATGTCATGCAAAGATTCATAATTAGTTTAATTGAAAAAGCAATCAATAAAACTAGAATAAAAAAAATGAAACCTACAAAAAAATATCATAATTATTTGCTACACAGACAAAAATAAATAATAGTTCAGAAATAATTCTCATATTAATTTATAGGGAATGCTAGCCTCACCTATGAGGTTTTGCAGCTGGATCGCGGAATGCCATCTTTTGCACCAATGCCGCTAACTATGATTCCATATAGGACATCTACTATATATTACATTACATTCTTAATTTATTTCATCTCATCATCCTTTTCTTTAATTTCTTGCATTTCTTCCATCAAATTAGTATACTGCTCATCCTTAAGTTCTTTTATTTCATATATTTCTTCTTTCAGATGAGATATATGCTCATCATTCTTTTCTTTAATTTCATATATTTTTTCCTTCAATTGAGATATATGCTCATCCTTCTTTTTCATTTCGGTCTCCATAACTACAAAATGTTGATTTGTTTCCATTGCTTGTTGTTCAACTACCTCATCCACCATTGCTGAGACAGATGAATTAGAAGCACGACTGCTACAAGAAAATGCCACTCCCTTCGAACCAATTCCGTACACTCACTGCTTCTTATGGTCTCCAAATAAATAGTATCAGAGTCACTTGGTTGAAGATCCATAGAACCCTCAACTTATTGATGATCAGCTGTCACACGTTCCTCCATTAGGTCGTGATATAAAATAAAGAAATACTATTCTATATATACAAAAATCTTATTAATATAACAAGTTCTTATAGTAATCATCTGAGACTTGTTATCAACAAACTGACAATCCACTTTCTTCACGTGCATCTTCTTGCAAATCTCATAAAAATTTGGATCTCGACCCAATTCTTCATCATAGAATATGTTATTATTAAGTCATTAAAAAACAAATGATCAAAAAATTTAACAAAATTAATAAAACCATGCAGATTTGATTTATTGGACTATAAGGATAACCACTAAATATATAAATGTTTAAAATTTTAAAATTGTAGCATATCTCGAGCTTGCTCAATGCTCGACTTTGACCCTCTTGTGTGTTGACAAATTTCTGTACCTAGTCCAGCTACCTCACTTAGTCGATTTTTGCTGGAAATATCTGATTTTTTCTTCACATATGGTTCCTCCCAAAACTTAAGACACTCAGGCTACATCCTCGGATATAAAATCAGGCCTTTATTTTATATTCTTCAATTTATGAACAAAATGAGAATATCATTGAGCAGCTTTGATCTTCCATAATAACTTAATATTTCCATCAAATTTGGGAGCCTATGTGCACTGATTTTATATATAAAAAAATCACAAAAGAATTTAATTTAACAACAAGAACGCAATTATCTACTGCTTGAATAATAACCAACATAATATTTAAGTAATTTGATAATTATTTTTCAATGCTTTTGTTTTGTTATTTTTACCTGAAAGTCAATATAAAAAGACTCTTTTATTGATTCAGAAACTTTCTTCTAGGAGAAAGCTTTAGAATTAGCCATTTTCTTGAAATACTTTGTAATTATAGTAGAACACTTGTGAGATGGAATAAAACTGTACAAATAAATATATAACATTGAAAACAGGAAAATCATAACAATATAAATAAACCACTAACAAAAACATCAAATTTTTTTTTCAAGTCATTTTTACATATTTCCTTTACCTTCCATATACAATCTCAATTTCTAACTTTGCATTGACTGCAGAGGAAGGCACAACAATTGATGATGTCGTTGGTTTTGTAAATGGGGAAAGGTATAAAATATGGTGTAGAAGACTGAGATGGATCAAAAGTGTGTGCAAGAAGCACAATGGGTGGTGGGCTTACATCTGATCAAGGTGATAGTATAGGTCTCAATGATGGTGATGGTGATAGAAATGAAGATGGTGATTGTGATGTTGAAGTCTGGATATGGTGTCTATGAGATGGTACTGATTCTACAATATGATGTAACATACTAGATGAATTTGGTTCATTTCTATGTCCATGTCTAGCTCTACCACTACCATGTCATTTAGGCACTATCTACTGTACAAAATAAAACATAGAACAAACAATAGAGATATGATGCACATGCATGCATTTTAGAATAAAACACACCAATAGATTTCAGTAAAATATAAAAAGTCTTTGATAGTTTAATATTATAATAAAATTATAACAATTTAATTATCAGCATCACTATCATCCTCCAATGGACCTTCTGATATTTTGGCTGATTCCGATAGAAGTTCAAACTCATCTTCAAATAGAAATTGATCATCTTCAATTTCTATTATGCTGCCATTTGAGTCACATAAATTTTATGGATTTTCATTTACATTCACAGGCTCAATATTATTTATGTCATCTTTCTGGAATGTCGGTGCAATATCTAAGTCTGTACTTTTTTATTGTAATGTTGGTATTTCAAATTGTGACCGAGCTTTGATTTTGCAAATCGCCCAACAATCATTCGTATCACGAGATAAACTCGGATATGTATAATAATATACTTGAGTTGCTTGAACTACCATAATAAATGCCTCATATCGATTATATCTATGTTTATCGTAAACATCCACTAGTTTTAATCCAAATGAATCTTTGTGCCCACATTTCATGTAGGATAAAATCACTCGCACTTAAATAATACAATCCTATTATTTTCGAGTCAAGGATACTCCAACTTAATAACTTCTTTGAGTTGACCATAATAATCAATAACATCTATACTTTAACTTGTGCCTTTAATGCATACACTACTATTCATTGTTGTTTTAAAAGAACCATGCTTGCTTGTATGAAATTTTTATTCATTAACAAAATATCTAGGATAGGTTGTCACATATCTAAATGGTCCTTTACTTAGATTATGAATGAAAATATTTGAATCTCCATTTGAAGGATAAATTGCCTGTGACATAAATTAAAAAATTTATATTAAAAAATAAAAGATACTAATAAATTAAATAATTCAAAAATTTAAAACTTAATAATTCTCACATAATGTTTGAACTAATTCGCAAAGTCAGTTTTTAGCATATAATCGACATCATTGCCAGAAATTACAGTTTGCCTATATTTTAACAGCTCAACCTAAATACTGCACAAATATAAAAAGAGAGAGAAAAATGTATATCAATTTTTAATAATTCCTATTAAAGATAAAATTAAACTATGATTAAACTTATAATCATTTTGTGTATACATACTCAATATATGGTGCAACCTCCTCATGATTAAGTAAAATATAACTCCATGTAGCTTTGTACGCTTCATCTGTCATACAACTTTTCATTGCTCTTCCAAATACTCTTCCAGAGTGCTTGAAGATAGATAGTTTGTTCACGGAATAATTTTCTACCATCACATGACATTCATCATTCCAAGGCACATTTCTATTCTTTGTATTGACATGAGCCTCAAAATAATAAGAACAAAATGATGATGATTTTTCTACTAAATATGCATTGCAAATTGAACCTTCAACTTTTGCCTTGATTCTAACATTCAATTTCAACTTATGAAGTTACCTACACCCATATTGTTAGATTTCAATTATATTAAATTACAATATTACTTTATGTACAAGATAATAAAACACAGAAAATTATATGTATTTACTGTTCAAAAGGCTACATCCACCTATATTGCAATGGCCTTGCTATCTTTGCTTCATATGCCAAATGGACCAGAAAATGCTCCATTGAGTCAAAAAAACATAGTGGGAATATCTGTTCAAGCTTACAAATAATAAGTGGAATGTCATTCTCCATCCTCACCATGTTATCTATTTGATTGTGGTTGCAGTTAGCTATTTGAAAAACAAACTAAGTTCTGTAAGGAGCTTCCAAACACTTAGGGGAAGTAATTCACGGAATACAATTTGTATTAATATATGCATAAATATATGACAGGAATGACTTTTCATTCCAAATAACTTAAGATTCTTCAATCCATGCATCTACCCATATTTGACACATATCCATCAGAAAATTTCAAATTTTTAACCCATTCACACAATATTTCTCTTGTCTTCTTATCAAGTGTGTAGCAAGCTTTAGGAAATTTTTCTATTGTCTCATTCAGTTTTAATTCAAGATGGAAAGGGTAATCATTCAGGTCTTGTCTTGATTTTAAAGTGTATTTTGTTTTTCCGTTTACATTATGGATATTATTTAAAACATTGTCAAACATACTTTTTTTCAATATGCATTACATCTAAGTTAGGACGAATTAAATTGGACTTCCAATAGGACAAGTCCAAAAATATACTACGTTTCCTCCAACCAATTATTTTGCCTATTGGTCCATTACTTCCGATAGCTTCCTTTGCAGTTGCCTTCTTCAAACCCAATCTCTGAATCTCTGTCATAATATTATCTCCTAAATGAACTATTGGTGCAACAGTCATAACAGTTTTATTTTTTTTAAATGCAGTTCTATTTATTCGAAATGGATGATTCTTAGGTAGAAACTTATGATGGTTATCAAACCATGATTGTTTACCACTAAATTTGAGGGTAAATGTATCAGAATTTGTCATGCAATACGGTCATGGGAATCATCCTACCGTACTCCAGCCAGACAACACTGATCATGTAGAAAAGTCACTTACCATCCACATAAGGGCTTCCCACATAATGAAATTTTTCTTCTTTGAGATATCATATGTATCCATGCGAACATCCCACAAATGATTTAACTCTACAATAAAAGACTGTAAGAAAACAGCTAGCATGTCTTTCGGTTTTTTTGGCTTTGGAACCAATATTGATAAAAACATATATTGCTCCTTCATACACAATCACTGAGGCAAGTTATAAGGTGTCACTATCACTTGCCATGTTGAAAAATATTGTCTAGATTGCCCAAATGGCTGAAATCTATTAATTCAGAGACCCTATCTCACATTTTGACTTTCAGCTGTAAAATCTTGAAGTATATAATTAAAATGCTTCCAAGCAAGTGAATCTGATGGATCATGCATTACTCTTTCTTAAACCTCATGCTCAGAATGCCACCTCATAATATTTGCTGTAGCATTTGATGCATATAGTCTCTGTATTCAAGGAATTAATGTAATATAATAGATCTTCTTAAATACAACCTTCAATTTTTGTCGCGTATCTACAACACGAGATGCCTTCTTAAATCGAGGATGATCATAAAACTTACAGCTAATTAAATAACTATCACCACCCCAATATAACATGCATCCATTTAAATAACAATCAATTTTTTTTACTAGTAGACCCATTCCTCGTAGTAACCTCTTAGTGTTGTAAAAGCTGTTAGTGATCAAATTATTATCCGGAACAATCTCATTTAGCAGTTCTGTCACCTGCTCAAATAATTTCTCAGACATGATTTTCTGATTTAATGCTCATAAGTCGAGCCACAAGTAACAATTGCGAATGTGTTTTACAACCAGGCCACAACTCTTTATCTGTAGCTTTAAGCATTACATAAAATTTCTGAGCTTCATGATTAGGTGGTTCATCCATGTAATCCATATTGAAGTCAACAAAAGCAGCTTCCATGATCATTTTATGGTATGTGTTTGATGATTTTTCACCACAAGCAAATGATTGAGTACCCTCATTTTTGTCAATGTTTAGAGTCTTTGTACTTTCCCCATGATAAATCCAAATAAAATAATTTGACACAAAGCCATATTTTCCCAAATGGTATCTTATAGTGTTTGCATCATGAAAAGGGATATTTTGACACTTACGATGATTACATATAAACTTTATTTTTCTCCATTCATCTATCTCGATTGACTACATGTAAAATTAATGAAAATTTTAAGCCCACTCAAAAAATCTTTATTCAAAAATCCATTAATAAATCTTCTTTACATCCACTGATGATCTGAACTCTTTTTGCCCTGTTTTATTTTCAAAAAATATTGCTCAATCATAATTTTGAATTAAACATTGTATTACTTACAGATATACTAATAATTAAATAAAATTACTTACAAATGAATATTTAAAAATTAATTATCATGAATATTCAGGCAATGCATTTGTAGAATTTACATGAATAGATAAAGCCGTTTTTAGTACAATAAAGATTATTAGATATCATAGTAATACTAGATAAATGGATCAAAATATGATAATGCACAAGAAAGGAAAGAAAAAAAGAAAGACAATTAACGTTTGAAGGGGGAGAGGGAGATATAGAGAGAGAGAGAGAGAGAAGGTGGGGAGAGAGAGGGGAAGAGAAATGAGGAGATAGGGGAGAGAGAGGAGAGTGAGAGAAGGAGGGAGTGAAAGGAGGAGAGAAATGGTGAAAGGGAGAGAGAGAAAAAGGAAGAGAGAGGAAGAGAAAGGTGGGAGAAAGAGAGATAGAGAGAACAAGCAAGAAAGGAGAGCGAGAAAGAAAATAATAAGAGAGAGAGGGTGACACATAAAGAAAAAGAGGAATAGAGTGACAAAAAGAATTAGAGAGGGATAGAGAGACACATAGAGAGTGCAGTGTTAGAATGAAATATTATATAAAAGAAAATAAAATTTTATCTGTATAAACTTATCAAATATTACATCTTTTATCATACATAAGTTCATATTTGAGCCTGAGGCCCAAGGGCTGGGATTAAGTAAGAGTACGACCCTTATTTGTATTATACCATATATGAGCCTAATCAACGGAGACTCTCATGCTTTGTGCTTACATATTATTGTATGTTATTTTACATGTAATTATAAATATATATACATGTGATTATACATATAGTTACACATATAGTTATACTTATATTTATATATGTAGCTATATTTAATTATATATATAATTTTATATATCTATACATATAGTTATGTATAGGTATAGATATAGTAAAATATATTTTTAAATACTAATATATACAAATGTATATTAAATATAAGTTGTAAATTATATATTCAAATATAGTAATGTATAAAGCTTTTATAGTAATACATATAGTCAAAGACAATTATTTGTTCTTATACGATTGGAATCCAATGGAAAAAAGATAGAACCCAAAAAATAGAAAACAAACAAATTTAGCTTACAACAGATCAGAACAAAATAAATGCAGCCTTGTATTTTAGGCATGCAATATATAAATATTAATACAATTTAAATCCCCCCTAGATATAGATGATGTCATCCACATAACAAAACAAAACTCAAGCAAAATACGCAAAGATTAGATCCACATCCTTATATGTCAACAAAGTTTGCCTCATCTTGCTTAAATTGTTTATGATTTTCTGGAAAATGTAATTGGAAATCCAATCAAGACCCTCGTAGAGGCCCTCGCCAGAGGTAGCACAGGTGCTCTGAATGTGGCAATGGCATTGGAGAAGAGAGTAAAGTCCTAGCTTGTCAGTACTTTCAGCTGCATTTATTGAATTGGGAAGATCATGCTTATTGGCAAACACTAGGAAAACTGTATCTTTAAGCTTTTCCTCATTTAGCATCTTATGCAACTCATCTCTAGCTTCAACTACTTAATCTCTGTCATTGCTATCCACCACAAATATGAAACCTTGGGTATTTTGGAAGTAATCCCTCCAGAAAGGGCAAAACTTGTATTGACCCCCAACATCCCACATTGTGAAATTAATGTTTTTATATTCATCAGTCTCTACATTGAAGACAATAGTAGGAATTATGGTAACAATTTCACCAAATTTCAACTTATATAGAATGGTTGTCTTTCCACCAGTATCAAGATCTAACATCAAAATTCTTGTCTCCTTGTTGGCAAACAGCATGTTGAATAGCTTTGTGAACGTAAATCTCGTTTCTTCCACTAAATCTCAAATCCTTTGTCGTATGGCAGTAAAGAGATCTGATGAGAGAAAGAAACAGAATCAATAGACCTCAAAAGATGGTCACCAGAGAGGGAGGTCAATCTTTATATGTTTTTATACCTATAGTATACATAATTAAAAAAAGAGATATATAAAGTTAAACATATAATTATATATAGATATATTCATACAAGTAGTTATAACTAGTTATATATAAATATATACAAGATATAAATATATATATATAGATTTAATTATATGAATACATATATGTATACATAGATACAAATATAATTATATTTAATTATATAGAGTGTTAGTTATAAATATGTAAGTAGTTAAAGATATAGTTATATATAACATTTTTATAGTTATACATATAGTGAACTACAATTATATATAGTTATATATTATTATACATATGATATATTTTGTTAAAAATATAGTTATATAGAATTACTCATTTAGTTATAAAATATTATATAGTTAAAAAAATAATTATATATAGTTATTAATATAGTAATAAAAATAGTTTACATAGTTGCAAATATAGTTAAATATGATTATGAAGAGTTTTATATAGTTATACAAATATTTATAAATAGTTATCATATACTGTGATAACAACACACTCTGAGATGCCTAATTAAATTACACCACTATAAAGAAAGAACTTGTATAAACAATCTTTTCTTTTGGCAAGTTAATATCATATTTCCTGGGAACCAGTCATAGTATATACTAAATATTCTATAATCAAATATATCATAGAAAATAAAGATATTAGGCTTAGATTGATTTGATGGATTTTACTATTACAATAGTTTGAACTAGAGATATTAGATAAGAAATGTATATATAATCAAAATTGAAAATAGCTTATCAAGACTAGAAAAAGAAGATGAAAACTTGTTGAAAATGATATTAGATAGATTTTTTTATTTGAACAAATTATAGTATTGAATGAAAATGTAACTCCATGGTATGTAGTATTGAATGAACCTTATCATTGCAAGTAGTATTCAAATCAAATTATGAGGCAAAGTGTTATAGATGCGAGATTAGTAGTATCTTCCAATAATGTCACTCTTTTCTCGTGCTCTCATGAATTTTTAGAACATTATAATAATTATGTGATTAAGTATTTTTTTTTTCAAGAAAAATGTTGATATTTACATATATATGCCTAAATATATATTTGCATATACACTGAACACACGCACACACACACACACACACACACTTATACATCCATATACATTACTATACATTATATATCACAATACACATTTTTGTACTTTGATATATATTCACACATGTATCGACATTTTCAAAGTAGAGTGTATATACTTGTATGCATGCATATACTACTTAACTCCCAAAAAAACACACACATATACCTATATACGTAATGTATTTTAATGTTACAAATGAAAATATTATATATATGTGTGTGTGTGTGTGTGTGTGTGAATGTATTTAAAATTTTATGATTTTGAAAATTTAATTAAAATAAAATATTACATATTGTACACGATTTATAAAATATTGTAAATTCTTTATATTTAAAATAAATTTGTTTGTGTGTGTGTGTGCACGTGTGCGTGTGTGAAGCATATTAATGCATAAAATAAAATTATGAATTAAATATATGAGATTCAATTTTATTCAAATAGTTGTTTTTTTAATATTTATATTAAAATTACTATCATTATACTCATATAAATTAATGAAAATGACATGTAAATTATGTTACAAATTAAAATATTTGTCATAAATAGATAATATTGTTTTTGTTTTTTTATAAAATTTTTTTATTAAAATATTATGTATGTGATAAATTTCTACCAATTATATATTATTAATAAAACATTTTTAGAAAGTTTAAATTTCAAGCAATTATGATGTAGTGCATGTAAATACATGCCTTTAATCATTGGTAAAAAATAAAAGATTTCTTTAATTATGTTCAAACAAAACAGATTACCATATAAATACATGAGCAAATTTTTCTACAAGTTATTATTTTTTTATTTTATTCAAAATATATATATGACCATATAAATATATGATTTTGTTTTTTCAAGAATTATTTTTAAATTTTTTTTTAAAATTGAATACATGTCAATGTTTTTATTTATAATTAATAGATACATTTTAAACATTGTTTATGTATAATAAATATGACATATTGCATATTATCAGGTGAAAATTTTATTTTGTAAATAAATTTTATTTTTAAAGTTTTATCTTTGTAATTTGAGACTACATCACCTATTTATTTTAGAAATTTTTCATAATATTTATTACAGTAACATATTTTTATTTGTTCTGAAATTTCCAACATGAATTTTAACAAATAAACATTTTATTAAAAATCAATTTTAGTTCAATGATACTAAGTGAAACAAAAATACATATCCTAAACATATCAAATCATAATGATTTAAACAAACATATAAAAATACATTTAAAGTTGAAAAAATTAAATTTAAGTTCAAAAAATTCATGGAAAAATACTAAAGATTTATGCAATATCAAAATATATATATATATATATATATATATATATATATATATATATATATATATATATATATATATATGAATGAGATGAATGATATGAATGGATATTAAGTTTCTGAAGCATGTAGTTATACATGTTGTAGATGTAGTTATATTTAGTTTTTCATGTAATTATATATATTCAGTCATATGGCTATGTATAGGTATTTATGTAGATAAATACATTTATATATAGTAATATGTTGATATACATATTGTTAAATACATTTATATATAATTATATATAAATGTATAGATCTTTATACATTTAAGTTCGTCAAATCATTAAGTGTATTTAAACATAAATATACATCAATATGCATGTGTGATATAATTTGAATTTCTTATATAAATATATTTTACTATATCTGTAACTATAATAATAGTATACATAAACATAAATATGTTTAAATATAACAACATATATATATATATATATATATATATATATATATATATATATATATATATTTGTATGAAATTAATTGATGATAGACACCTTGCTTTTATTGTTACATTTTGGAAAGTGACTTGTGTGAAGAAGTGGTTAGATGTAACAAAAAAAACAAAAGATCACTCTCTGTCATTATTTTTGGCCAACAAGAGACTATAGTTAGCAAAATAAGCTAAATATAGAAATGACATTGGATTAATCATATCTATGCTTGGAAAAACACACCAAGTGCCTTGACACGAAGCTCACCTAGTGGCACATTATCATCACCATATTATATAGTCTCTTAACATCAACTTCTTCCAAGGTCTCAAATAATCAATGTACCATGAAATTTGACAAATTATATGTCAAAGAGAATGAAAGAGAGGTAAAACTAATTCAATCTAACTAGTTGGATTTAATATATTTATTCCAGTTTGATTGAATAAATATATCATTTTATTATTATTTTTTAATCTTTGATTTTATTTTAATCCTATATAATACATAAAGAAATTTGATTTCCATTTATATGGTATTGTTTCTCATGAAATACTATGAAATATTATTAGAAATCTGAAGAAGATAGAGTCTATGAAATTCTATCTGAAATATATATACTAGAAAATTCTATATCAACCCCTTTTGAGGAAGAAAATAAAGCCTATGAAGGAAGAAGTGCACATACTAACACTTGAATTCCTCTGAAGTATGTTATCTTACCAACTTAGTTTAAATATAAAAAATCAGAAGAGCATAGTAAGGCTTACGAAGGCTCTTGCTATTATATATGAAAAACTAATTGAAGCTAAAAAAGTGCACATGATGAGGTGTTTTTTAAATCTGTAGTTGATAGAAAGCACATCAGTGACCTAGCAACTCAATGAAGTCAACACAATCACAACCCAATTTAAGTTTGTTTTGTATTGAAGTCAATGATGAATTATGTGTATTGATACTTTTGTGTTCTCTATCATAAATTAACGTATTACAAATATAGTTGTGCATAGTTCATCAAGAACTAATAAATTGAAATTCGATGATGTTCATGATTTAATTCTCAGCAAGGAGATTCAAAAGAGATAGACAAGTGAAACTTCAACCTCTTTAAAATTATATACAAAGTTAATTGAAAGAAATTCAACCAATAGAAAACGTCAAAGCAAATCAAAAAACAAGTGGTCTAAATCTAAGAATCATTGTAATTATAATTGCTCAAAGACCATTAAGTTTTAAAATTATAGAGATACAAGACACTACAAAAATCAATGTAAGTGTTAGTTATTTTATAGCACGGTAAAATGTATCACAAGTATATGAGTTTAACTTGTAATAAAGTTAACTCTCTGAATCTGGATTATCATTTCATTGATATTGATTATTTGGATTAATTATCAAAGTTTTTTCATTATCTAAGCTTACAATAAGTAAATAGTTTCTAGTGTTTATTCAAGTAAACAATTATATGGTTAGCTTACAATAAGTAAACAATATCAAGTCAATGGGTATATGATTTATGAGTTAATGGCTATAGCGGTGATAAAATATGTGAGATCTACTCATCCATATTGGTGGAACTTCTCAAACCCATCAAAAAGTCATCGGCATAAATTCATGTAGGAAATAATGTATGTTAGAAGAGTTGGATATCTTATATATTTTAATCTGGTATGAATCATATTGATAGTCAATGCTAGGGTATTTATAAGGGAGCCTATGCAGCATTTAATTAAATATAGTAATTAAATTATTGTCAATTATATACCTGTATTTAAATGTCTTGTAAATTAGTATTAGTATACATAAAGCCTATTACATTTTTATTTGAACTAATTGAAACATTGTCAATAAATATTTACATATATTAATTTGACATTAACAGATATTAATGTGACTATACTTTTTATTTACAGATATTAAATACACTCTTAAATTTTTATAAGAGTGTGTGTTTTATCCTATACATAAAGCCATGTATAAAATAAAGTTTACAGATATTAATTTAATTATACTTATTGGGTAGGCACGACATTGTGGAATAATAGATATTTTCATAAAGCAAATTTATTCGACGTGTATTTCATTATAATGACTTACAAATTTCAAATATACATTATTAAAAGCCTATCATAAAGTCAGAATAACTTTACTTGTGTAATATATATATATATATATATATATATATATATATATATATATATATATATATATATATATATATATAATGTTATATGTATATTACTAATTATATTTGAAATTATTGACATGTATATCGAATGTATCATATATAAAATTATGATATATATATGTGTGTGTGTGTATATATATATATAATATATGTTGTTATATTTATATATGTGTATATAAATAAATGTATCATATATATATTTGTGTTATAATAGATTAGTTTATATAAGTAGTCCAAGTATAATTAAATTAATAGGATATGTATTAAAAAAAGTATAATTAAATTAAGTTTATATAAGCATACCTACAGCCCAACACAACACAAATGCATTAGGTATGTATCACAATAAGTATAATTAAATTGATGTATATGATTAAAGAAGAAGAATTTCGAAAAAAAAATTAACATAATAAATACGCAAACTCTTGCATTAAGATATTCGATGAAGAATTAGCATAGAAAATGTACCTCAAATCAATAACAAATTATCGCTTAATTCAGATATGTTTATGTTGTGTCAGTGTCAAAAGAAAGATGGACTACAGAGGAGTTGCATCACTTATTCTTCGAAAATGTCGAGAGAAAGATGGAGGACTTGAGTCTCGACAAAATAAATATTAAATAACAAATTATATATATTTACAAAATATTTATAGTTTTAATTATAAAAACATTAAATAAATAATATAATATAATATATATATATATATATATATATAATACAAAACGATTGATTTATTTTATTTACTATCAAAATATTTTCAACTATATTAATGTGCGTGTAGCAAGGTACAAATGAAAAATATATACCATACAATTTTTTATTATAATATTAATTAAACAATAAATATATAATAATTTAAAAAAAAAGATATGTTTAGCCTAATAAAGAAATTTATCAAATAGCTACAAAATTAACAAACTTCATATAATAAGACATATATGAAAAGATAATTTCTCTTCTAGCCACTCTCCTATGAGTTATAAAATATGCTTAATGTTAAAAAATATATAAAATTTTATATTTTATGGTTATAAATTTTTAAGAATTCATCATATTAATTTGTATGAAGATAATATGTAATAATTTTAAAGGGATAAAATTTCAGATTATTTGATATCATTAATAATTTTTTAAAATTCAAAAAATTACTTAAAGTGATAAGATTATTAAAAAAAGTTATATTAATTATTTTAATAGACTGAATATTAAAAGCTAATAAAAAATTATTACTCTAGTGTTTAATTCTTATAAATTTTAGCAGGGGCAAACATCTATGTATATATTTTTAAATATTAATTTATTTTCTTTTAACTTTAATGAAAAAATTTATATTTTTATTATATTTCAAAATTTTCAAATTTTGTATTAATTATTTTTTTTAAAAGTTTCATATAATCATAAAATATTTTGTATAATAATAATAATATTATTAATATTTACTAGTTTGTTCGTCAATTCATATATTTCTAAAAATATTTTATATTTTATCATACAATTTTTAATTTACATTAATATTAGTAGAAATTTTAATGCATGTTAATTTAATTTTTAAAATATCGAAATAAATTATTATACTTATTGAATTAATTATTTAATGTTACTCTAAAACAAATTTTTAATTTTTTTAATTAAAAATTTTAGAAAAACTATGATGTATTAATTTTTAAAAAATTAATACATCATAAAAATAGTTATTTTAGTCCTTATTAATATAATTTTTTTGTATTTTTATATTTCTTATATTATTTATTTATAATATCATTTTTTATGATTTTATGAAGAAAATGTAACTTTCAATGATCATTCATCTATAGACCATTAGCATACATTTAATAAACAAAATTATATTAAATATTACAACTAATAATAAATAAAAAAAATTAAATAATTAAGTATTAGCTAGAAAAATTTTGTCGCTATGTTCGAGATTTAATTAGCCAGGGAAGTTCAGTCTCTAAATCTATCTCTATATCCTGGATTTAATTAGCTAGAGAAGTTTCCTAGCTAAATCCATCGATATATTCTAGATTTTTTTAGCTAGAGAAATTACGTCATTAAAATTCATCACTATAATCATGAAGTAATTAGCTAGGGAAGTTCCGTCGCTAAAATCTGTCACTATATTAAGTATGTAATTAGCAAGGGAAGTTTTGTCGCTAAATCCGTAGCTATATTTTCGGGATATAATTAGCTAGTGAAATTACATCGCTAAAATTTATCGCTATGTTTAGTATGTAATTAGCTAGGAAATTCCGTAGCTGAAATCAATCGCTATGTTACGGATGTAATTAGCCAGGGAAATTCCATCGCTAAATCCATCGCTAAATTATAGATTTTAATATCTAGGAAAATTTCGTTGCTAAATCCATCACAAATTTCTGAATTTTATTATATAGGAAATTCCGTCGCTAAATCCATCGCTATATTCTAGTTTTTATTAGCTAGAAAATTTCCTTTGCTAAATCCGTCGCAAAATTCAGGTTTTTATTAGCTAGGGAAATTTCGTCACTGAACCATCGCTAAATGCTAGATTTTATTAGCTAGAAAAATTCCATCGCTAATTCATCGCTAATTCGTTGGTAAATTTCCCACTTTTCTTGAGAGGAATTTACAAACATTTTTCGTCGATAATTCGTAGCTAATCCGTTGCTAAATTCCCCGTTTTTTTCTGATGTGGAATTTAAGAAATTATTCTGTCGCTAATCTATTACTAAATTCCCCGCTTTTTTCTGATGCAGAATTTACGAAATTATTCCATCGCTAATATGGTGCAAATTTTTATTTTAATGAAAAAACATAAATCACTTGCTATTTCCAAGCTAATCTCACGCAATTTAGCTAGGGATTGTTCCCTAGCTAAAATTTCCTAGCTAAATCAATATTCTCTGGTAGTGTATAGAGTATTGCATAGTTATAGAAATATTTAGAAAGATAGATTGTCATAAAAATTTGTAACAGAAAGATATATATTAAAATAGATAGATATCCTAGACAAACCCAATCCATGACCCTAGCACAAACAATGCTTGGGCAAGAGTAGTGGGTCACAAGTAGCACATTGGGCTAGCCCACACGCAACCACAAATGGCATATGGGGCCACTATATGAGGCTCAGTAAAACCCATGGTTTCATGTCATACAAGATCATGCCATGTCGAACTAGTTAGAGACTCATACACACGATAAAATGTTCATAAGACTGCCCTAAGGACTATGTCACTTCATCAAAACTTTAGACTTGTGACACAAGACCCAACATCCATAGTCAATGACAAATGGTGAAAACAAATAGAATCTATGATTAATCAAAGGTACTATATTACACAATATATTTTTTTATTATTTATTTAATACATGAATACAAGAATACATAAAAATTATATTGGAGCATTCCTTTTTACTATGATCATCCTCTTCCTCATAACTTAAGCACAAAACATGAATCCAAACAAAAATTAATCTCAAAAATTCTCATATAATGATTTATATCTAACCTGAAAATAAAAAAAGTGAAGGAAAAATCAACATATGCTTACCTTGCAATCCGAATCAGTTACCACAAACTATCCCAGTGATAAAGTAGATTTCCTTTGGCTCTCAGGGCAACATGACCTATTTATCAGAAAAACCTTTAAAGAATTATTAAAAGCAAATTTAAATATCAAAATTATAGCAAATCAAAAAAATTCAATTAGTAACTTTAGATAATGATATAAAAATATAATTTGATCATATACATAATGAAAAGAGATTCAATTTTCCACAAAGTGCTACAAATGGAAGGACCTAAGCAAACTTATAACAAGCTACAATGTCCCAACAGATAGAACTTCTATCTTAATGTTTGGAGTAAATGAACCAAATTTTCAATCACACCTACCTATAACAACAAAAATAATTGGTCCAAATAAGAAAACAAAGGCCACGATCAAATTTTCAGAATAGAGATAACTAAAAAATTAATCGAGATGTCAATTTTTAAGTAAAGTAACACACTTCATAATGTATAGCAGCATCTTCTGAGCACAACATTAATATGATTGTGGGAAGAGCATTGCACTCGACAATCTGAAAAGTCAAAAAAATGCATTGTTTTCTCATGGCAAAGTAAATGATAAAAAATCAGCAATCACAATAAGGAACATTACCTAATTTTTATTCTCGTCATTCTTGAAAGCTAAGGTTCTTAGTGCCCCTTCAGATGCTCTTTAAACTTTAACGTCAAAGAAATCCAGCAATTCAACTAGAGGTGGTATCCTAACATTCATCCTGAAAATAACTCATTAATAGAAAGCATTGTGCACATTGCCAAAAGCAATTGCATTAAAAATAGAAACCTAATATGAGTTTTGATGTTGTTATTCTCATGAGCAAGGTTGGTGATTGCATTAGCTACCCATCTTAGGATGCTATTCACTACCCAAGAAGTAGATCCATCTCATAGTAGGTGGCAAAGTACTTGAGTCAATAATAAGCTGCTGATGTTCTGGTTGTTCCACAAAAAATGGTAAAAGTTCATGAGTTTAACATGTAAACACAACACAAACAATAGTCAGCAATGGAATGCTGTAATAGCTTACAAATCAAACAACTAAAGCCATATAATGTGCGAGACACTTCATTGTTCATGGATTTTGAACTCAAGAGTTACTCACAAATTTTATTGAACCCATTCTTAACTAATATTACCATATTAATATTACACAAAAATAAACAATATATTAATTAATACTAATTATTATAGTTTATAATCATATCTTTTGTATTTTTTACTTATTTTATTATTTTTATGTTATTATTGATGGAATCACCTAACATCTAGACTGCTTCAATTCATTGGCCCATTATATTATATGAGAGGATTGCTTGTAATTTTTTCACTGAGTTTTTCATCAAGTTTTATGTTTGGCCTATAATTATGCATAGTATCAAAGCCAAAACTCTAAGGAAATCAAACATTGAGTCATGTAAGGGTTCAAAATCCTAAAAAATGAGAGAACATACATTGTGCCAACACAGGGGACATGGGCGTACAAGCTGCAGTAATGTTCCATATACTACCATCACATACTGTGTGAGATGAGCATCTACTCCATAAAAAGGATGCTGCCTAGTTATGCATGATAAGAGAGTTTGTGCATGGTAGTAGGCACCTTAATTGCACAATAGGCATTGTAGTTGTGGAGTAATGTTTTTGTTGATAGCGTGCATGGTAATATGGCACAATAGTAGGCACTTCAATTATATAATTTAACTACTAAAATTTACTGAATTATCGACTAATTTTTTGGTCGCTAATTTCGATTTTAGGGTCGAAAACCAAATAGCAACCATTTACCATCCAAAATCATTGGACGTAATTCTACTGGTCGCTAAATTTTTTAACGATAAAAAATCAGTCGGTCAATAAATTACCGACCATTTATTAATCTTCAACCGACGAACATTTACCGACTATATTCCTACGATTTTCAGACCAAATTAATTAGGTTAGTACATGGTCTCTAAATGGTCGGTAATTAATGACCAGTTACAGACCATTCACCGACAAATAATTACCAACTAAATTCCAACTATTTTCTGACCAAAAGCACTTAAGTCATTTTATGGACTCAAAATGGTTGGTAATAACTGATCATTTTGAGGCCAATTACCGACAACCAATATCCAATGATATTCTAACCATTTTCTGACAAAAAACATTAAGTCGGTAAATGATCTCCAAATGGTCGGTAAGTACCAAAAATTTACAGACCATTTACCGAAAAATAATTTTCGACTATATTGCAATCATTTTTGAATATATTCCAATCATTTTCTGACAAAAAGCATTAGGTCAGTAAATAGTCACAAAATGATCAGTAATAACCGAAAAATTTGTAACAAAAATTTGACCAAAAATCTTTTAAAATCATTGGTAGGTAATCGATCTCCACAAATATTACCGACCATTTGGTAATCATTTACCGACCATTAATAATAAAAAATTTTGGTAAGTTTTGGTCGCAATTTGGTTGGTAATTACCAACCAAATTTTTTTTTGTAGTTTTTCTGTAGTTGCTGCAGAAACTGGAACAAATAATACTTAAAAACATCCAATTAACTTTCAGTTTTGATATAGTTGCTACAGAAACATATACAAATAACACGACAAAAAAATCCAATTAATTCTAGCAAACAACTATATATACTGCATATATATATTAAAAACATCAAGAGAAAATAAAAAAAAATAAAATCTAAAATCAAAGTTTAAGGCATTGAAAAAAATTTAGTGCAATATACTTAATCATCCAACCTAGTATCATAATCGTTATACTGTGGCATTTCTAGTCCACATGGTGAGATGTCGGTACTAGGGTAGAGCTATCTGCTACTACAAGTCCTGATGTGGGTATGCAGGTGTTGATGTAGGTGATAGAGTAGTTGTGGTAGCTGGAGCATTAAACTGAACAATCTGAGGTAGATCATTAGGGTTGAACTACAATCCTCCATTCGAAAACATCTTTGTAAGCTAGTCAAAATGCATACGCAGCTCATCCCTATCATCCTCATAGTCAATCATGCGTCACTCAGTATCGGCCAACTGAAACAGTATCGAATTTTGCATCACGTCCTGAAATTCCTCCATCTTCAAGAACAAATTTGAAACTGGCCCTAAAAATTCAGCTTCACAATCTAGTTGTCTTTGCAAGTAGAATGATGATGTCGGCAAACCAATTCCATAGATGGGTATCTTCTCCTTGCCATCAACAGCCACATACCAATTTTGATTCGTATCAACTAGTGGAGCTGATGAATGAGAACTACCTGCTGCACCATCACATGAACCTGAAGTAGACTAGGAATATTCTCGAGTAGTAGTAGCTAACATTTCCTCATATCTCACCTCATAACAATCTTTGAAAAGTATTTCAATTTATATTCAAACAAAAAAAAAGAAAAATTAATTTTTTTTATATAAACTTACATTTGATGCATGAGATCTTTGATCAATGAAAGTCTGACCATCATGAGCCTTCATGTGCATGTATCTGAATAAGTGAAGAGCATTGGACTTCTTACCCTTTTTGTGTGTCTATAATTACACGCAATACATACGTTAATTATATTGAAAAAAAATTCTTTATGAGAAACAAAATTTAGGCATAATTGAACACAATTCACAAAGTAATAAACATAAAAAGTATAAATTAGAAATAATACCAATGCTCATTCATGCTCACGCATAGAGCGAGATCTACAAGTGTGTGTTAACATGCCACTACCCTTTCTAGCCTACTCTGAGCAATGATTGCCACTCTTTTTATCACCTCTTTCTATAATCCAAATCTTCCAAATTGCTCCTCCACTCCTTGAAAACATGATCTGGGACACTCGGATCTTTTTCTTTCATCTTCAACCATTAATCTTTGATCTCATACATAGTGTCTTTATACCAACTGGCAGCATGTTTGTAGAATACACTTTTGACCGCCTCCTTTGGCTGTGTCAACCTATAAACTTTTTGCATCCATAAATAAACAATTTTTAATCAATGAACAAAAGAATAAATAAAATATGTAAAAATTTTTAGGTAGCAATATTTACCTTAAATTCTTTCCAAATCATCAATTGGTCTCTATATTTGAGTGACTTCCAATTATGTCCATTAGGTTTAAAGGACTTCCTGAAAATTGACCTCAAAACTCTAGAAATGGAACAAGACGGCTCTAACTTCATCATGCAACAAAAAATTTATTAGCAAGTAAGAAATAATTCAAAAAATTTATATCTTATGGATTATCAATTGTCTGATCAAATTGAGCAATAGGGAGTATCTCGTCAGTATGGTGCTCTAAGGAAGACTCTCCAACATCTCCATCCTCTCTCTCCCATGTCTTTTGATCATTCATCAAAATCTCAGGACCATTATGTGGATCAGTCAATTGATGCTGCTGCTATGGTACATTCACAGCCTTCTCTATCTACTATGGCGTCTCATCCACCCATGATCCTCTACTAGTTTCGAGTATACATGAGGTTGTACTGCCTATACCATAACTCATACGACCTTTCAATGTGCTACCTCTACCTCGTCCACGTGCCATATCTATAAAAAATACTAAAGGCAATGAAACTAAACAAAGATGATTAATAATTAAAATAACATAAAACACACTATCTACTCATTTTCATCAGAATTATCCAAATCTAGTTTTTCTTATTCTTCATATGTAGTAACATGATTTTGAAACTCCTCTTCATCACTCGTTTCTTCCTCATAATAAATTAAATTTTCATCAACATCTACATCTCCACAAGTATCCATCTCAAAAGATGCGACTAAAAGGATGTCTTCATCCCCAACCACATCTTTGATTATAACAACAATACCAACATGGTTGAACCTCTGGGAAATTTATTAGGACATATAGATGAGCTGCAGTATATTAATAGTCTGTTAGATACCATTTTCTTTCAGCACCAATTTTTTTACCCGGAGGCATTGAAAATTTCAAACATATCATTATCCACATTGTCATAAGATAAACTTCATTCCACTCTTCCTTAAGTGAAAAAGTTGGATCTCCTTCTTTGAAATAGAATGATGTGAATTTTACAGCCTCATACATAATATAACCTATTGATATAGAACCCTCTACCTACGCCTTATTCATTATTTTATGCTTTATTTTCCTATAGTATCTACAAAAAGATTATTAAAAATTACAAGTCATTTTTGTGTATATAAAAATATATATTAGAAAAGAATTTATTTAGTGAATTAATATTATCATTCTAAAGGATATATCCAATTATAATGGACAAGACCATCAATCCTAGCTTCATAAGCCAAAAGCACTGGAAGATGTTCCATTGAGTCAGATAAACTTGGAGGAAATATTTTTTCAAGATTGCATAAGATAACAGGACTTTGTTCATCCAGATTCCTCACTACAAAAAAAATCCCATATAGCTAGGGACAATTCCCTAGCTAAATGGGCATTTTTCATTACTAAATGGGATATAAATATGGATTAACAATAGATCAATTCCCTATCTAAATTTCTCGTTGCTAAAATTTAGCGAGGGAAAGTATCCCTAGCTAAAAATTTAGCGATGGAAAATTCCTAGCTAAAAAAAAATAATTTTTCTAGCTAAATTAGCAAGATAAATAAGATTTTCCATTGCTAAATGGATATAACGATAGAAGTATTCACAAGCTAAAGTGCTCATCACTAAATATTAGTGATGGAAATAGTCCATAACTAAATAAATTTAGTGCCGGAAAAATCCCTTGCTAAAATAAAGATATCCTTATCTAAATTAGCTAATAAAAATTCCCTAGCTAATTTAGCTAGGATTTTTTCACTCAAATTTAGCATGGGAATTTTCCCTAGCTAAATTAGCTAGGTAATTTTCTCTAGCTATTTTAATTTTAAAACTATTTTCAGAATTTTATTTATTTTTAAATTTTTTAATTAAATAATTTAATATTTTTTTATTAAATTGAATAAAAATAGAAACTATAAATGTTAATTTATAATTAACACAAAATAAAATCATTTAATAACATATTCTAATACAATATTTTACATAATTAAAACAAAAAAATAATAAAATTTTATTACATCTTATTCGTCAATGTATCTACCGACAGTGCATAAAGTATAATCTATCCATTCATCGAGATTGCTTTCTCACCCTCTACTCCTTCGATCACCATTTTTTTGATGCAACAAAGCTATTAGAGTCACGACACATCATGTCTAGTGAAAAATCTCATCATTTATACAAGCTTTGTATGGGGAATAATATGGTACCATATCGGTAAGAAATTTAAACAACTCAATCAAATCAAAAGAAAAAAATTATGTTTTGATAAATATATAATACTACAGTATATATGTAAATATATACTAGCATTTCACTCGTACATATATTACTGTAGTATATGTACATAAAAACTACAGTATTATGGTACATATATACTGAGTACAAATATACTCAGTATATATGTACATAAAATACTATAGTATTATACGTATGTATATATCATATTTGTTGCTGTTGCTATTGCTATTGCTACTGTCATTACCCCTACCACTCCATCCACTGCTCCAGCTGTCGCTATCACTGCCGCTCCTACCGCCGCTGACACTGTCACCACTGTTGGTGCCGTTGCCACCGCTGTCACTGCCATTTCCGCCGCTATCACTACCATTGCCGCCACTACCACTGCTGATGCCGCTGCTGCCACTGCCACTGCTGTTACCGATGCTACCGCCAATTTCGCCGCTACTACTGCTATTGCAGCTCTTACCTTTGTCGTTGCCACTATTGCTATCATTGCCGTTGTTCCTGCTACCACTGTTGCTGCTGCCGGTGCTACCTCTGTAGCCGCCGCTGCTACCACTACCGCCACTGCCACCATTAATAATAAAAAAATATGGCGGGTTATGATGCTCGACTGATGAACTTGAGATTGAGGGAGTTTTTGAGGAGGTGGCAAGCTACTTTTCCCAAAATAGGACCCGATATTCCTCCTGGACCATAATTACACGACTCTACATGAGCATCATCATCAACACCATTCTAAGACCTAGTATAATTAGAACCAATCATTACAGAATCTAGAGCAACAAAACTTATTTACTCATACATTTGCATTGTACCATGTGATAATTGCATATCAATATAATTACAATGATTTTTAAGACAAACCTCTATGTGTCTGGCTGGACTGGACCAAAAATATCATCCCAAAGCTTTAGGAAAAGTCTAATATCCATTGCTTTTATTACCTATATCAGTGAGCAATGCACGACGATGACCATACCAGCCTGAGTAATTATACATTCAAAAGTGTTTTTGTGTGTAAATAGGTGTGTGCGTATGACAATATATACATGTCTACAAATAAATATATGCACCCAATTATGTATATACTCGGTATATACATACATATATACTACAACATAAAAGTACATATATACCGAGTATATATGTATGTATATACTACAAAATAATAGTAAGTATATACTGATTATATACATACATATATACTACAGTATATATGTATGTATATACTAAGTATATATGTACAAATATACTCAGTATATATGAACATATATACTCTGTATATACGTACTTATATACTCTGTATATACGTAGATATATACTCTATATATATGTACATTTAAACTAAGTATATATTTATGTATATACTATAGTATTATATGTACATATATATAATCACATAGCCTTAGATGACACACACACTTGTACTTTAATGCAAATACACGTACCATCAAAGAAAACAGAAGAAAATAATATAGGACTTAAAAAACACGCATATAGGTCTCTTGGGAATAGGTAGCATTTCTTGTTCTTTTACTTCTGTTACTCCACGCAGATAGAGAACATTGTTACACCTGCACATGGAGGATAACATACTACATTTACAAACTAAAAACTGATAACAAGCAGTCACAGATCTAAACTGTGATGACGCATATCTGCACAAAATAAGAGTGTAAAGAACAAACATGCATTTACATAGAATTAATTTTTTGGGTTATCTCACAGCTTCAGAAGCTAAGGTGTTGTTCTCAGCACCATAGAGGACCAGCGAAGGTTTTTACATACTTATAAATAGGCTAAAACTCTACCCAAAAAATTCAGGGACACAGAAACATATTCACAGATATATAAAAATAGTTATTATAGACATGAACAAACACAAATTAAAGTTGATTGTCAGACAACTTCAACAAAAATCTAAAAGATGTCCAGCAATAATATTTAGAGAGAGAGTGTGTGCAAAAATAAAATGTTTTAGGAATAATGAAGATAATATAAGCTAGGCTTCCTTTTGATAAAGCTGAAATCTGTAAATATTGGACCCATGCATTGTAATTACATAAAAGAAAATTACTTCTGTACAAACCTATCAAATATTAAATCTTTTGTCATACATAAGTTCATATATGAGCCTGAGGACCAAGGACTAGAATTAGGTAAGAGTTCGGCCCTTATTTGTATTTTAACATATATGAGCATGACCAACAGACACTCTCATCCTATGTGCTTACATATTGTTGATATTATATCTTTTGTCATTTAATTTTAAGTTAGTGCAACAAATTAGTATTATCCCATATATAATTATTTTTTAGGACACATAAAGTAAATGTAGTTATAAATAGTTACATCTAGTTAAACATATAGTTATATATAGATATATGCATACAAGTAGTTATAAGTAAATATACATAAATGTATACAAAGTTATAAATAAATATCTAGCTTTACATATATGTATACATATATGTATACATAATTAAAAATAAAGTTTATTTATTTATATAGAGTTTTTTATAGTTATACAAATATGTATATATAGTTATACACATATAGTTAAACATTATGTTGTATGTTTTTTTACATATAATTATAAATATAGTTACATGTGGTTATACATATAGTTACACATATAGTTAAACTTATATTTATACGTGTATGTATATATATTTTTTCATATAATTTCATATATTTATACATATAATTATGTATAGGTATGGATATACTATATTACATTTTTTATACTAATATATAAAAATGTATATTAAATATATCTTGTTAATTATATATTTAAATATAGTTATGTATAATGTTTTTATAGTTATACATATAGCAAGATAGAATTATTTATAGTTATATTTTATTATACATATAATATATATAGTTATAAAAAATTATATTTCATTAAACATTTAGATATATATATAGTTATATATATTCACATGAGTAGTTATATTTTGTTGTACATAAATTTATACAAAGTTATAAACAAATATTTAGATTTATAATATGTATACATATATGTATAAAAGGTTAAAAATATAGTTATATTTAATTATATAAAGTTTTATTTAGTTTTAAAAATATTTATATATAGTTACACATATAATTAAACATAATGTTGTATGTTGTTCTACATGTAATTGTAAATATAGTTACATGTGGTTATACATATAGTTACACATAAAGTTATACTTATATTTATACATGTAGGTATATCATATAATTTTATATATTTATACATATAGTAATGTATAGGTATAGATATGAAATAATACATTTTTATATACTAATATATACTAATGAATATTAAATATAAGTTGTAACTTATATATTTAAATATAGTTATGTATAAAGCTTTTATAGTTATACATATAATAAGATACAATTATTTATAGTTATGTGTTATTATACATATTGTATATCTAGCTATAAATATTTTTATTTAGTTAAACATATAGTTATATATTAATATATTAATACAAAATAGTTATACATAAATATATAATGTTATAAATAAATATATAGATTTAAATATATGTATACATAGTTTCAAATATCATTATATTTAATTATATAAAGTGTTATATAGGTATACAAATATTTATATATAGTTATACAACTATTTATATATAGTTATACACATATAGTTAATCATAATGTTGTATGTTATTATATATTTAATTATAAATATAGTTACATGTTGTTATACATATAGTTACACATATAGTTATACTTATATTAATACATGTATGTATATATATATATATATATTTTATATAATTTTATATATGTATTCATATAGTTATCTATAGGTATATATATGGTAAAATACATTTTTATATACTAATTTATAAATGTATATTTAATATATGCTGTTAATTATATTTTTAAATATAGTTATGTATAATATTTTATAGTTATACATATAGTCAAAAATAATTATTTATAGTTATATGTTCATATACCTTTGGGATTTAATGGCAAAAAGACACAAAACAGAAAATAAACAAGTTCAGCTTGTAACAGATCAGAACAGAGTAAATGCGGTCTATTATTTCAGGCATGCAATATATAAATATAAATACAATTTGAATCACCCTAGAAACAGGTGATGTCATCCACATAATAGAACAAAACTCAAGCAAAATAGGCAAAGATTAGATCCACATCTAGATATGTCAACAAAGTTTGCCTCATCCTGCTAAAATTGTTTATGATTTGCTGGCAATGTAATTGGAAAACTAATCAAGACCCTCGTAGAGGCCCTCACCATAAAAGAAATAGGTGCTCTGAATGTGCCAGTGACATTGGAGAAGAGAGTGAAGTCCTAGTTGTCAGTAATTTTAGCTGCATTCATCACATTGGGAAGATCTTGCTTATTGGCAGACACTAGCAAAACTGCATCTCGAAGCTTTTCCTTGTTTAGCATCATATGCAACTCATCTCTGGCTTCAACAACTCGATCTCTATCATTGCTATCCACCACAAATATGAGACCTTTGGTATTTTGGAAGTAATCTCTCCAAAAAGGGAAAATCTTATCTTGACCCCCAACATCCCACACATTGAAATTTGAATTTTTATTTAACAATCTCTACATTGAAGACAATAGTAGGAATTGTGGTGACAATATTACCAAGCTTCATGTTATACAGAATGGTTGTCTATAATTCTGTTTATCAATATGTCTATCTATTTATCTATATATCTATCTATCTATGAATATATCTATCTAGTTATCTATTGATTTATCTAACTATCTGTTTATCTATTTTTCTATCTATTTGTCTATATCTCTTTCTACAATCTGTCCGTGTATCCGTTAATCAATATGTCTAATAATTTGTATATCAAACAATCTATCAAAAAATCTCTATATTTGTATATTTGTATATCTATCTATATATCTATCAATCTGTCTATCTATTTTTCTATCTATCTATATAATGACAAATTGATTGATAGATTCATAGCAGATTGATAGATAGATTAATATACAAATTGATAGGTAGATTGATAGATAGTTTCATAGAAAGATATATAGATAGATAAATAGATCAATAGACTTAAATTATTACATATATAGGCAAATAGTTTCATAGAAAGATATAGAGATATATAGATAGGCATATACAAAGACAAATAGATGTATAGATAGATGGATAGATAGCTAGATAAATTATTACACAGTAGATAGATAAATAGATAGATAAAAAGATTGATGATAAAAATATAGATAGATAGATAGACATATAGATTCACAGATAGACACATAGATAGATAGACAATTAGATTTGATCGATATATTAACAAAAAATAGATTCAAAAAATAGATACATAGATAGATAGAATGATATATTAATAGGTAGTTAAATAAACAAATAGATAGATAGATATATAGAAAGATTGATAAATAATTTTTTGCTAGACAGATTGATAGATAGATAGATTGATAGCTTAATAGACACATTGATAGATAGCTTGATATACAAATTGATCAACATATTGGTAGACATATTGATATACAAATTGATTATTAGATAGATAGATATTTAGATAGAAAGATAGATAGATATATAGATAGAAATATATTTAAAAAGATATATAGATAGATAAATAGATAGAAAAATTGATATATAGATAGGCTGATACATAGATAGATAGATAGACACATAGATAGATAGTTATAAGCAAATAAATAGACAGATAAGGAGATAGATTATTAGACAGATAGACAAATAGATAGATAGATAGATAGAGAGATTAATAGATTGATATATAGATAGATTGATAGTAATATTATTAGACATATTGATAGATAGATTCATAGATAGCTTTATAGACATATTGATAGACAAGTTGTATATAAATTGATAGATACATTGATAAATAGATAGATAGATATATATAAATAGATAGATAGGTAGATAGAGAGATAGATAAATAAATAGATAGATAGACAGAAAGATATACAAATAGATAGAAATATTGATAGATAGATAAATAGATAGATAAACAGAAAGATAGATATAAAGATAAATAGATAGACATATAGATAGCC
This sequence comes from Sapria himalayana, assembly GCA_029783825.1. Classification (NCBI taxonomy): domain Eukaryota; kingdom Viridiplantae; phylum Streptophyta; class Magnoliopsida; order Malpighiales; family Rafflesiaceae; genus Sapria; species Sapria himalayana. The sequence continues at coordinate 161,087 of JAREIK010010186.1, read as the reverse complement.
AGAAAGATAGATAGAATGTTATAAAGATAAAAGGACAAATAGATATATAGATAGATAGATAGACATATAGATAGATAGATAGATAGAGAGATAGAAATATAGATAGATATATATATATGTATATATATGAATATATATAGAAACATAGATAGAGAGATAGATACTTAGATAGATAGAAAGATAGATAGAAAGATAGATAGATAAATAGATATATCGACAGATTATTAGATATATAGATATACAGAAAGATATATAGATAGATGATCGATATATATACAAATAGATAGATAAATAGATATATAGATAGAGAGATAGATAGATAGATAGATAGATAGATTGATTGGTATATAATTAGCTAGTATGATAGTAAGAAAGACATATAGACAGATAGACAGATATATAGACCGATAGATAGTTAGATAGAAAGATAGAGAAATTGATAGATAGATAATTAGACAAACAGATAGACATTAAGATTGACAGAACAATAGATGTATAGATAGACATATAGATTGATTGATTGATTGACAAATTGATTGATATACAAAATGATTGATAGATTGATATACAAATTGATAGACAAATTGATAGAAAGTGTAATATACAGTTAGAAAGATAGATAGAGAGATTAATAGACATATAGATAGACAATTAGATCGAAAGATACATAGACAAATAGATAGATATATAAATAGTTAGATATATTATTAGATATATAGATAGATAGATAGATAGTTTGATAGATAGATATATAGACAAATAAATAGATAGATAGATAGAAATATAGATCGTCATATAGATTGATAGATAGATAGACAAAAAGATAGATATAAAGATAGATAGATAGACATATAGATAGATAGATATGTAGGTAGATAAATATATATATATATATATATATATATATATATTTATTTATTTATTTATATTTATATAGATAGACACATGATGGACAGATAGATAAATAGATAGATAGATTCATAGAGAGATAGATAGACATAAAAATATATTGATAAAAAGATTGATAGGTATATACATAGATAGATAGATAAATAGATAGACAGATAGATAGTTAGTTAGTTAGATAGATAGGTGTATTGATAAATATAAAGACAGATAGGTTGACACATAGCCAGACACATAGATAGATATATAGATAGATTAATATAGAGGTTGTTAGATATATTGATAGATAGATTGATATATACCCTGATAGATAGATTGATAGAAAGATTAATATGCAAATTGATAGAGAGATTTATTGATAGGTAGATAGAAAGATTAATAGATAGATAGATAGATAGAAAGATAGATAGACAGACAGATAGATAGACAGATAGATAGATAGATATATAGATAGATAGATATATAGTATGAAAAATAGATAGATAGATATATTTATTTATAGACGAATAGATAGACAGATAGATAGATAATTGATAGATAAATCAATAGTTAGATAGATAGATACATACATAGATAGAAAGAGAGGCAAATAGATAGTCATATAAATAGACATTTAGATAGATTAATAGATAAATAGATACAAAGATAAATAGATAAATAGATAGTTAGATAGTTATATAAATAGATTGATAGATAGAAATATATATATATATATATATATATATATATATATATATATATATATATACACACACATAGAATGATATATATTGATATTAGATAGATAAATAGATAGATAGATTATTAGATGGATATATATATATAGTTAGATTGATAGATATACTTTTATATAAATTGTTAGATGATAGATAGATAGAAAGATAGACACATTGATATACAAATAGATATAAAGATAATTATATATATATATATATATAGATTTATAGATTTATAGATTCATTGGATATATAGATAGATAGATTATTTGACAGATAGATAGAAGGAAAGATAGTTAGAATGATATACAGATAGACATATATATTGACCGATCGATAATTAAATTGGAAGATTGAAAGATAGACAGACACATAAATAGATAGTTAGATAGATAGAAATATATATAGATAGACAGACAGATAGACAGACAGATTAAAAGAGAGAGATATATATATATATATAGACAGATACATAAATAGATAGATTAGTAGAAAACTTGATAGACAAATAGATAGACAAATAGATAATAAAATAAATAGAGAGACAGACAGATATATAGATAGATAGGCAGAGAGATAGACAGATAGATAGACAGATAGATAGATAGAAATAAAGATAGATAGAAAGATCAATAGAATGACACTACAAAAAAAACCATAATCAATGATGCTTAAAAAACATCATTATATATATATATAATGTTGCTTATCGATAGCGTCATCTGCTAGCATGACATAAAAAGTCTATACATATAATGACATTTTTTTTGCAGTGTCGTTGAATTATACCTTGATGCTAAAATAAACTGTCATTTTTATTAACAATGATGCTTTATTTTAGCATCAAGGTATGATTAAAAGACACTATAAAAAAACGTCATTATATGTTGTAGTTATCGTAAATTTTTTTAATACTATGACACTTAGTAAAAACATCAAGGAAGATTATTATTTAAATAAATTTAAATTTAATTATTATTGTAAATATATTTTCACCTGTTATTGTAATACTGCATGCACATAAGAACAATATTCTTTACAATCCATACCAATAAAATAGTTTTCAAGTACAATGGGGAACTCGGACTTCTTACAAATCAAAAAAAAAATATAACACAATTTCAACAATCATTTCCTAAATTCAATTCAAAATTTTTGATATATACAACCCAATTGTGCCTTTTCTCCATAAAACTGGTTTCTGCTAGCCTGACAAAGTTGAGAGTTAATTTCCAAATAAGGTAACTTGCATACAAAAAGATGAACAATAAATACTTACACATGCAGAAAAAGATATATTATAGAGCATTGAAAAAAAAACTGGAATGATAATAACATATCATAAAAATAATTTATATTACAATTGACATATACAATTAAACAAATTTAACAATAACAAAAATAGAGTTAGTAGCAATTGATAAATATAAAGTAGGAGATTTATCAATCATGGCATAAAATCGTTGATGTGGTATGTTTTTTAAAGTGATTATTTCTTTGAGCCCTACATTAAGAAAAAATTTTTTTGTTACAAATAAATGCTTCATTCTATAATAAGAAGGGAAAAACATACATATTAACAATGTATTTAAGATCCTTTGAAGGTTGATGATGCAAGGAATCAAGTAGTAGGTGATCAAAGTCATTATGTCAAGTACTTCCAATACCCAATGACAACTACAAAATTAACATTAGTGTAACAACATAACATTTATAATTTGATAAATATGCATACTTATAATCTTGCTTATGTTAAATAACAAACCCTGGGTTATATGGAATAAAAACAAAATCTGCATTATTTGCATTCATCAACTGATTAGCTATAACATTTGACCTATTTTTCTTCTTGCTTCTCCCAATCAAGCTTTGGAAACCAAGGTTGGATTTACAAAAATAAATAGCTCTGCCTCGTTACCATCAACCATCTTTGTATGCAAGTGTATGATTTAATTTCACATAATATTTAAAAGTTTTAATATTTTAATATAACTAATATTATATACAATTCTCATTATGAAAAATTAAAGCATAAATAAGATAGTTAAAATATATGAAAAACATATTAAATGTTTCTCTTACCATATATAGAACATAAGGCAATTAGATAATACCTCTGTTGATGATATTATGATATCCATATCTTCTTTCATGAGGAAGGTCTTAAATGACTATCTAAAAACTTCCTTTATGAAAATTGTGGGATAAATAACAATTTGACAGTCACCATCTTATTGTGATACTTAGAAAAAAATTAACACTCAAGAATATTCAATGAATCAAAAATAATTTATAAATATTAGAGTAATCAAGAAAAATCTATTTAGCCACCCAAAATATTATCATGTTTCATTATGGAATAGATTCGCATTTTGGAATATTATTAATCAATTAGTTAATTTGTGGTTATAACTTTAGGTGCTAATAAGACGAGACAACTCACAAGCTACTCGGACTCAACTCAATTAAAATTCGATCAAAACTCAGCTCGTGTAAGATCGATTCGAGTTCGAGCATGACTAAAAATGTTAACTAGTTTAGTCGACAAACTAGTAACTCGACTCAAATAGATCACAACTCAAAAATTTTTGTATATAAAATTTTAAATTTTTTTTTATTTATATCTCTATTTTATGAGATGAAATAAATAATATATCTCTATTTTTTTATTCTTAAAAATCATACATTTTTATTATTTATGTAGTTATAAATATATTTATTTTTAACATATTTAATTTTCTCTAAAGAAAAGATATAATAAAATAGGATATTATTATATAAATTATATTAATAAATTAATATTATAATGAATATATAAAAAATATTATTATAATTTATATCCAAATTATAAATATGTCATTATACATTTTTATATAAATCTTAAATACTTTTCAGCTTAATCTTTATTATATCTAAGCTTAGTGTTCTAACCTTAACAACTAATTTTAGAAGAATTGTATAATTTTTTTACCAAACCAAACTAAATCCAATGTTGGATTCCACCCACGTACAACATTCAATGGAATGGTTGCATAGTTGTTGCATTAAAGAAAGCATGGTTCAAGGTGGTTCATGTGTCAGAAGGCAAATCACATGCCCACCCTAATCACACCCAACCCATGACATTTTTTGTAGCTATCATGTATGCTCAAATCACAGTCTCACAAGTACCACCCCAAGACCTAACATGACCCTGTCAAGCACAAGACTCGAACCAAATTTAGTCTAGACAGCTAGCAAGTTGGATCAAGCTATGCTACATATACACAACGAACAAGGGCCACTCCATCATCCCTACATTATCAACATCTAACACTACAATTTAATCATAAAAGCATACAATTTTCCTTGAAATTAACTATTCTAGTAGTTTTTTTTAGATGTGTTTAAACTATCACTAATCTATAAAAATTTGTCATTACATCTACCCTGAGGTTGGTAAGGGAGATTGGGTAAAGGGTGAAAAAAAAACTATTCTAGCAGTTTTTACTTCATCATGACAGTAATTTTCCATGAACAAACAAGGTATTGTCAAATAAAATGCTAAGCTAGGAAAGATGAGACAATGATAAGGAAAATGGTACTTGGAATGATGAAGCTTTCAGAAATAGTAAATCAGGAGGTATCCACTAAGTGAAGCTACTAAACTTAATAAACAACATTGCGGAGTCTACACAAAATACACAAATAAATAAAGTCTCACAGCACACTCCAAACTGGCTACATACCAGGCTTCTTATACACAGAGACAAACATCTACTTGATGCATTAGAAGCTAAAAAATAAAAACTTTTAAAGATTACCAATAGAATGGGTATGGTATACTGCTACTCCTATCATAGCTTTCAGACCATATCTGGAAACCAGACCCAAGTGGCGACCCAGAAAGTCTCTGACCCAAATCATAAGAAATGCCAGAGAAAGGTGACCCATATGCATTGGGGTGGTTCGTGCTATTAGGGAAGGCTGGCACTGAATAAAATCAAAAAGTATATACCACAAGAGACGCTGAAGAAAATAGACCCAGAAAGGAATCACAACTCATAAAAGTTTTAGAAGTATAGTACCTCGTGAATGACAACGGGGAGAAGAATAGGACGATCCCCTACATGACTCAAACAATCGCTTGGATTTAAGTGAGTTTTCACTTCCACTCAGCAGCAAAAAAGAATGCATTGGCATTCCAGATGAATTTGGGGGAAGAAAAAATCACATTACAGATGTTCTGCAGTTTATATTGCCTAGAAATTTGCAAAAAGAAGAGTTTTGCTAGTTAATTCATAACAGGCAAAATCATGTCCAATGGGCAGTAGAAGAAACTGCAGGAAGTACAACAACTGGATCCAGCAAAAGAGATAAATTCACATACAGTCAAATGCTTGTAGAAAATAATGGACACACCGTAAACTTTAGGGTATGATCATAGATAACCACTAGACCAGAGAAAAGCTTGACAACATAGTCTGCAATCTCACGAGTTTCATATTCTGCAAAAACATATGCTTTGAATTTGTCACTCTCCTTATCCCGAGCAAAGTGCAACTTCAGAACTCTCCCAACTTGAATTAAAATATCATACAAAACCCTATCGCTCACCCTCTCATCCAAATTTCCAGATTAAATTATCACAATATAGTATATAAAGATGTTCCGTGAATACTTAGAGAATCAAGATATTGGATGCTTAGAGAAACAAGATAATTATGGAATAAGAATTTTGTCGAGCAGTTGGTGAGCAGAAAATATGAAGATTGCTCTTTTCTGTACGTTACATTCATGACCCAATCAGCCTTCAAATAGCCATTAAAGATAAATTTAAAAACACCCAACTATGTGGGAGAACACCCCCACTGACTTTACAAAATAAACTACCACAACTTAAAAGAAAAAATTAATGAAAAGACTAATTATAAGTCAACAACTAAAATGGGTAAAGAGTGGGTAGTTAATGGTGTTTTGTTTGAAGTTGTACTGACAAGAACGTAACCAAAACAATGTTGAGATGTGGTAGTAGTTCCGGTAATGGCCTATGTATGCTGACGACTACTCATTGCCAATTGGTTAACCTTGTCAATTCTAGTGATTCAATGTGCTATTTTTTGATAAAAATTAAATGTATGGAAGAGCAAATACAATTAGAAACTTAATGGGGAAACTTACAGGATGCTGCAAATATGGCCAATGATATCGGAGATGCGAGCTTGAAGCCGAGCTGTTAGAAATAGTCGAACATGATGAAGAAGATGTGCGGGTCTTTCTAGCGATCGATTCTTCATTATATTAAATTAAGTTAAAAATAATATTAAATTAATCACATAATTTTATTAAATAACCTTATATTTACATTATATTTTTATTTCTCTTAGGAATAAATAAAATATTAACAAATTAATTTTAAAATTAAATATTATTACTTATTTTATAAATAAAAAACTCAAGTTTGAATGTAAAAATATTTAGATATTTTTAAATTTTATCATAAGTTTCTGTTTATTTTTAATAAATAATTTTCAACTAAAATTTGATAATTTTTTTTATTATTATAGAGTAAAAATAAAAATATTATTAATTATTAAAAAAAAATAAGAAAATAGTTACAAATCAATAAATTCAAAATTAAATTTTTCACACCCACGACACTAATAAAAGTGACAATGTTTTTAATTTTCAGCCCCTTATTCCTTGGAAATTTTTAAGGAGGTAAGAAATTTTCCTAATCTATTAGTCTTAACAATGACACATCTAGTAAGTGTCATTAAATGTCTACTTACAAATATAAAAATGACATTTTATAAAAGCATCAAAATATAAAGCGTCATTAATTTTAAGTTTTGTTGTAGTAACAATGACACTTCTAGTAAGTGTCATAAAAACTTAATACATTTTCCAAATAATGACGCTTTTAGAAAAGCGTCATTAAATGTCTAATTACAAATAGTATAATAACATTTTCTGAAAGTGTCAAGATATAAAGCGTCATTAATTTGTTGTTTTGTTATAGTGAGACAAATAAATATACAAGAAAAAAGATAGAAAAATTGATAGTAGATAGATAGACAGACAAATAAATAGACAGACAGATATATATACAATTTGATAGATAGATTGATATATAGATAAATATACAGATAGATAGACATATAGATATACAGATAGATAGAAAGATAGATTGACAGATATATATATATATATATATATATATATATATATATATATATATATATATATATATACATATAGATAGACAAATTAATACATTGATAGATAGATAGATATATAAACATAAAGATAGATAGATAAATAGATTGATACATAGATAAAAAGTTTGATAGATAAAAAGATTGATAGCTAGATAGACAAATAGATAGATAAATAGATAGACAGATACATAGATAGCTAGATAAATAGAAAGATAGATTGATTGACAGACTAATAGATAGACAGAAAGACAAAGAAATAGAAAGACTAATATAAATATAGATTGAAAAATAGATATACATATAGATAGATTGATCAATAAATAGACAGATGGATATATTGTTTGATAATTAGATAGATAGAGAGATAGATAGATAGATAGTTAGATAGATAGATATATAGATAGATAGAGATATAGACATATAGATAGATAGATAGATGGATAGATAGATAGATCAAAAGATTGACAAATAGATTAATAGATAAATAGTCAGATATATAATCAGATAGACAGACAGATAGATAGACAAATCAATAAACATATAGATAAATAGATATAAAGACATATTGATTGATAGATAATTAGATAGACAAATAGATAGATACATAGATAATCTGGTAGATATATAGATAGATGGACTAGAAGATAATTAGATAGATAGATAAAGAAATAGATAGGTAGATATAAAAAAGATAGATAGATAGATATAAACATATATGGATAAACAGATAGATAGAAATAAAGATAGATAGTTAGATAGATAGATAGATTATTTGATAGATAGATATACATATAAAAAGATAGATAGATATACAACTATATAGATAGAGAGATAGATCAGTAGGTAGATAAGTAGATAGATACACATATATATAGTTAGAAAGATCGATATACAAATAGATAGATATATAAATATATAGATAGATAGATTGATTGAAAGATATATTAACAGATAGATAGATAGATAGACTGATACATAGTCATTTAATATAAAGATAGACATATAGATTGATAGACAGATAGATAAATAGATAGATATATAAATAGATAGATACATAGACAAACATAAAAGCAAATAAATTCATAGAAAGATAGATAGATATATAGAATCATAGAAGGACAGACAAAAAGATAAACATATGGATGGAAAATCATGCAGGCAAATAATCAGGCAGTGAGGCAGATAAACAGATAGATAGACATACAGACAAAAAGATAAATAGACAGACAAATAAGTAGTTAGAATGATAAATAGATAGAAAGTAGATATACAGATAGATAGATAGATAGATAGATAGATTTATACGTATATTAATACATAGATTAATAAATAGATAGATATATAGATTGATAGATATATAAATAGATAGATAGACATATAGATAGAAAATTAGATATATAGAGAGTCGAATAGATAAATAATTAGATAAAAAGATAGATAGATAATAGATGGACATATAGAATGACTAATTGAAAGATTAAATGATAGATAGATTTAATTATAAATAGATAGACATATTGATAGACAGATTGATTGATATAATGAAAGACAAATTGTTAGTCAGTTTAATAGATAGATAGATTGATTGATATATAGAGATATATACAAACAAATAGATGGACAACTAGATAAATAGTAAGCTAGAGAGATAGATAGACAATTAATACATAGATAGATAGATAGATTAATAGACAAATAGATAGATAGATAAATAACTATATAGACAGACAGATAGATAGATAGAAATATAGTGAAAAAGTGAGACAAATATATTGATTCAAATAAAGATAGATAGATAGGCAAAAATATAAGAAAATTCATACACAAATAGATAGACAGATAAATACACAGACTCATAGATAAATAGATAGATAAATACATAGAAAGCCATATAGATGGAAAGATTAATAGATAGATAACTAGACGGATTTATAAATATTTATATATAAATAAATAGATAAAAGACATACAAATAGATAGACAATTAGATAGATAGATAGATAGACCAATAGAAAGAAAAATAGATATATAGATTGATGGATAAATAGATAGAGCAATAGAAAAATAGAGAGACATTTTGATAGATTGTTAGATTGATAAATTGATAGACAATTTGATAGACACATTGATATATAGATTGGTAGATAGATTGATACTATAAATTGATAGATAATTTGATAGACATATAGATAAACAAATTGATAATCAGTTTGATAGATACATAGATAGACATAAATAAATATAGATAGATATATAGATGGATAGATACTTAGACAAATAGATATATAGATAGATAGATTGATAGATTTCTTGAAAGATAGATTGATAAATATATTGAATGACAGACAGACAGATAGATATATATATAGATAGATAGATAGATAGATAGATATATATATATATATATATATATATATATATAAAGATATATATATATATATATAAAGAGATAAAAGGATAGCTATATAGATAGATTTTATAGATAGATAGATAAATATTTACATAGATAAATAGTAGATACACAGAGATATAGACAAACATGAACATAGTCAACAAAATAGGCAGTCGGGTATACTAACAGTCAGGCATATAGAAAAACAACTAGACACATAGACAGATAGACAGCCAGACATATAGACAAACAGATAAACTAATAGAAAGACAAATAGATGGACGGACAAATATATAAATAGATAGATAGACATTTTGATAGACAAATAGATATATTAGATAGATTGTTTGATTGATTGATAAATCGATTGATAGACAGATAGATACTTAGAAAGATTGATTGATTGATTGATAAATAAATATAAAAATAGATTGATATAAAGATATATAGGCATATAAATAGATATGTAGATAAATAGATAGATATATAGATCGTTTGACAGACAGAATGAAAGACAGATATATACTTAGATTGATAGAAAAATTGATTGATTAATAGATAGATAAATTGATAGATAGATTGAAAGATAGATAAATAGATAGATTGATAAACATATAGATAGACAAATAAATAGATTGATAGACATACAAACAGATAGATAGACAAATAAATAGATTGATAGACAGACAAACAGATAGATAGACAAATAGATTGATAGATTATTAGATATATAGATAGATAGTGAGATAGATAATAGATAGAGAGATAGATAGACATATAAAAAGATATATAGATAGATATATAGACATATATATTGACAAGTAGATAGATAGATAGATATAAAGATATAAAGATATAAAGAAACATATAAACTTATATAAATAGATTGATAGACAGATAGATAGACATAAAGATAGACAAACAGACAGATAGATAGATATATAGACAGATATAAAAATAGATATATAGAAAATAGATATAGAGATAGATAGATACACATATACATGGATAGATAGATAGATAGACAAGAAAATAGATAAATATATAGATAGATATACAGATAGATAGATAGATAGATAATTAGCCAGAAAGATAGATATATACTCAAAAATTTTACGGATAAATAATTAGATAGATAGATAGAAAGAGAGACAGTTAGATAAATAGAAAGCTAGATATATATATACACACACACACACACACACACACACACACACACATATACAAATAGATAGATAGATAGATATACAAATAAAAAATAGATAGATAGATAGACACATAGACAGGTAGATAGATAGATAGATAGATAGATAGATTTATAGATAGATTGTCAGATATATAGAGAGATAAATCATTAGATAGACATGCAGAGAGACAGACAGATAGAAATACAATAAAATAGATAGATAGATAGTCAAGCAAGCATAAAATTAGTTAGGCAACAGTCAGAGAGATAGTCAGATATACATAGAGACTAACAGATATATATATATATATATATATATATATATATATATATATATATATATATATATATATACAAACAAATAGATAGATATATAAAATGAAAAACATACATAAAGATTTATAGATAGATAGATAAATTATTAGATTGATATAAAAATAGATAGATATATTATCAGACTAATTTAAAAATAGATAGATAGATAGAAGATAGACTGGTACATAATAGATAGATAAACAAATAGATATATAGACAGATAGATAGTTAGACAAACTGATAGATAGACACAAGATAGAGATACAAATTGATAAATAGATACTTAGAGAAATAGATAGATTGATAGATTGATAGCTAGATAGATAGAAAGATTTATAGATAGATTGACAAGTAGATTGTCAGATAGATAGATAGACAAATAAATAGATAGGTTTACTAAAAGAAAGAAAGCTAGAATATATATATATATATATATATATAGAGTTATATACATAGATAGATAGATAGATAGACAAATAGATAGTTAGATAGACATATAGATAGATATACATATAGACAATTAGATAGATTGATAGATAGATACATAAATAGACAATTAGATAGACAGATAAATAGATAAATAGATAAATAGATAAATAGATATACAAATAGATAGATAGACAGATATATAGACTAATAAATAGAGAGATAGACACACACACACACACACACACATATAAATAGATATATAGAAATATAGAAAAAGATAGACATATATATAGATGGAAAGATATACAAATATATAGCCATATAGTTAGACAGATTGATACATAAATAGAAAAATATATAGATAGAAAAATAGATTAATAAATAGATAAATAGACAAATAAATATATTAAATGATATATTGATCGATAGTTTGAAAAATAGATTGAATACAGATTGATTGAAAGATTGATAGATAGATTTATAGAAAAATTGAAAGAGAGATTGATAGATTGACAAATAAAAAGATTGATAGATATAAAGATCAATAGATTGATTACCAACTACTAGATAGAAAGATATATAGATTTTTAGACAGATAGATAAACAAATAAATAGACATAAAGATTGAAAGAGAGATTGATTGAAAGATAGATATATATATATAAATGAATAGATTGGCTGATTGTTAGACACATAGATAGACAAATAGATAGATAGATAAATAGACAAATAGATAGATAGATAGATAGACAATAATATAGAGAGATATATTGACATATAGACAAACATATAGATAGATAGATCGAAAGATATTTAGGTAGATAGATAGACAGAATGCTAGACAGAATGATAGACAAATTTATAGAAAAAAAGATAGATAGATTATTTGAGAGAGTTAAGCACAGATTTAGATAGATACATAGACAAATTAATAGATAGCTATATAGAAATATAGATTGAGAGATAGATAGATATACATATAGATAATGATGTTGATAGATACAAAGATAGACAAGTAGATAGATAAATATATAAACATATCCATAGATAGATAGATAAATAGATAGAGAGATAAATAGATATATATAAAGATCGAAAGATAAATAGTTTGATAGAAAGATAGATATATATATTTAGATATATAGACAAATAGATAGATAGATTGAAGATAGATAGACATATAGATAGACAAATAGATTGATTGATGGATAGATAAATAGATAGAAAGAAAGATAGATAGATATATAGATAGATAGAAAGACAGATAGTTAGATAGATAGATAGATATATAGATAGATAGATAGAAATATCGATTGATTGATAGATACACAAATAGACAGGCAGATAGAAAATCAGATAGATAGATAGATAAATATAAAGATAGATAGACAAATAGCAAGATTTATAGATAGATTGTTAAATAGACAAATTAATAGACATGATAAGAGATAGTTTGATAGACAAATTGATATACAAATTGATAGATCAATTGATAGATAAATAGATAGATTGATTGAAAGACAAATAAATAGATAGATAGATAGACTGATAGATTGATCGATAGTTTGAAAAATAGATTGATTACAGATTTATAGAAAGATTGATAGATAGATTTATAGAAAGATTGATAGAAAGATTGATAGATTGACAAATAAAAAGATTAAAAAATATAAATATCAATAGATAGATTAACCAACTAATAGATAGAAAGATATACAGATTTTTAGACATATAAATCAACAAATAAATAGAAATAAAGATTGAAAGAGAGATTGATTGAAAGATAGATAGATAGAAAAATGAATAGATTGGCTGATTGTTAAACACATAGATAGACAAATAGATAGATAGATAAATAGACAAATAGATATATAGATAAATAGAAAATAATATAGATAGATATATTGACATATAGACAAACAAATATATAGACAGATCGAAAGATATTTAGTTAGATACATAGACATGATGGTAGACAGATTGATAGACAAATTTATAGAAAAAATGACTATAGATAGATTGTTAAATAGATAGATTAATAGACATGATAATATATAGTTTGATAGACAAATTGATATATAAATTGATAGATTGATGGATAGATAAATAGATAGAAAGAAAGATAGATAGATATATAGATAGATAGAAAGACAGATAGTTAGATAGATAGATAGATATATAGATAGATAGATAGAAATATCGATTGATTGATAGATACACAAATAGACAGGCAGATAGAAAATCAGATAGATAGATAGATAAATATAAAGATAGATAGACAAATAGCAAGATTTATAGATAGATTGTTAAATAGACAAATTAATAGACATGATAAGAGATAGTTTGATAGACAAATTGATATACAAATTGATAGATCAATTGATAGATAAATAGATAGATAGATTGAAAGACAAATAAATAGATAGATAGATAGACTAATAGATTGATCGATAGTTTGAAAAATAGATTGATTACAGATTTATAGAAAGATTGATAGATAGATTTATAGAAAGATTGATAGAAAGATTGATAGATTGACAAATAAAAAGATTAAAAAATATAAATATCAATAGATAGATTAACCAACTAATAGATAGAAAGATATACAGATTTTTAGACAGATAAATCAACAAATAAATAGAAATAAAGATTGAAAGAGAGATTGATTGAAAGATAGATAGATAGAAAAATGAATAGATTGGCTGATTGTTAAACACATAGATAGACAAATAGATAGATAGATAAATAGACAAATAGATATATAGATAAATAGAAAATAATATAGATAGATATATTGACATATAGACAAACAAATATATAGACAGATCGAAAGATATTTAGTTAGATAGATAGACATGATGGTAGACAGATTGATAGACAAATTTATAGAAAAAATGACTATAGATAGATTGTTAAATAGATAGATTAATAGACATGATAATATATAGTTTGATAGACAAATTGATATATAAATTGATAGATTGATTGATAGATAAATAGATAGATTGATTGAAAGACAAATAAAAAGATAGACAGATAGATAGACAGATAGATAGATAAATTTATAGTTTATTTGATTGATAGATTGATAGATAGATAAATGATAAATAAATAGATAGATAAATAGATAGATATATAAATAGACAAATATATAAAAAGTGATAGAAAAATAGAGAGAAAAATATGATAGACAAATAGATATTCAGATATAAAGACAAACAGATAGATAGTTAGAAAGATAGACAAATAGATACACATTAAATAGACAAATGAATAGATAAATAAAAATACATATATATAGATAGATAGTTAGATAGATTGATAGGATAGATAGATATATAAAAAGATAGATAGACAGATAGATAAACAGATAGATAGGTAGATAAAAAGATAGATAAATAATGAGATAGATAGATAGACAAATAGACAAACATGTAGAGAATCAAACAAATAGATTGTCAGGCAGACAAGCATATAGGAAAATAGATAGTTAGGGTGACATATAGTTAGGTAGACTAACAGCCAGGTATATAGACAAACAGCCAGATAGATTAATAGATAGATAGGAAGATCTATAGATAGATAGATAGATAGACAAATAGATAGATAGATAGGTGAACAAACATATAGACAAATAGATAGACATTGTGATAGACAAATTTAAAGAAAGAATGATAGATTTGATTGATTGATAAATAGATTGATAAACATATAGATACATAGATTGATTGATTGATAGATATATATACAAAATGATAGATAGATATATAAATATATAATAGATCGATGAAAGATTGACCGATTGATAGATATAAAGATTGATAGATAAATATACTGATAGATAGATAGACAGATAGATAGAGAGGTAGATAGACAAGTAGATAGATATATAGATCGATAGATAGATAGATAAACAAATAGATAGATAGATAAACAAATAAAAATATTCTTAGATAGAAATAAAAAAAGACAAATAGAAAGATAGATAGAAAGATAGTTAGAGAGTTAGACAGATAGACAAATAGATAGACAGATAGATAGAAATAAAGATAGATAGATAATTCAAAGAGATAGACATATATATTAATAGATAGATAAATAAATATATTGATAGATAGAAAGAATCATAGATAGATAGATAGATAGATAAAAATATATATTGATAAAAAATAGAGAGCTAGATAGATAGTCACACAAACAAATATAAAATTTTACAGACATACTGATAGGTAAATAGATATAAAGATAGATAAATAGAAAAAAAGATATAAAAAATAGATAGACAGACCAAAAGATTGATAGATAAATAGATAGACAGTTAGATATACAAAGAAATAGGTAGATTGCTAGATAGAAAGATAGATAGACATATAGATATATAGAAAGATAGAAAAATAGATAGAAAGATAAATAGATAAATAGATAGACAGATAGATAGACAAACAAAAATATAGAAAAATAGATAGATAAACAATTAGATAAATTGATAAAAAGATAAATAGATAGATAAATAGCAAGTAGATAGAAAAATAAAAATATAGTCAAATTGATAGACAAAATGATAAACAAATAGATAGATAGATTTATTGATTAATAAATTGATAGAAAAATTGATAGATAGATTGATAGAAGGATAGATAGACTGATAGATAGATAGATAATTATAAAGATAGACAGATAAAATAATAGATAGACAGATAGAAAGATTGATTGTTTGATTGACACATAGATTGATACATACACAGAAGGAAAGATAGATTGATAGACAGACAAACAAATAGATCTATAGATCTTTTAGATAGTTAGATAGATAGATAGATATATATATATATATATATATATATAGTTAGTTAGATATATAGTTAGATATATAGATAGTCTAAAAGAAAAATAAACAAACAAACAAAGTAAGAGTTATATAGAATGACAAATCGATATACATATCAATAGGTAGGCAACAAATAAATAGAAAGACAATTAGAGAGATAGAAAGATGTATAGATAGATAGATTGATAGATAGTTAGTTAGATAGATAGATAGATAGATAGACATATACAAAGATTAATTTATTAATTGATAGATATACAAATAGATAGACATATAGATTGATTGTTTGATATACATATTTAAAAAAAATTGATTGACATATTGATAGACATAGTGATTGAAAAATTGATAGATAGATTATAGAAATATAGATAGATAGATAGATTGATTTTTTTAAATAGAGAATTACATATAGAAAAATAAATGAGAGATAGATAATTAGATAGATAGATTTATAGATTATTATGTAGATAATTAGATAGAAAGAAATAAAGAAAGAAAGATAGATAGATAGAAATATAGATAGACAGATATATAGACAAACAGATAGATAGATAGATATATATATATATATATATATATATATATATATATATATATATATATATATATAAATATATAGATATATAGATATATAAATAAATGATTTATTTATAGACAAACATATAGATTTATTGATAGATAGATAGATAAACAAAAATATTGAAAAATAGACAAATAAATAGATATACAAAAAGACAGACATATCGATCGATGTATAGATAGATAGATAGATATTTTAATAGATAAAAAAAAGATACGAAAGAAAGAAAGATAGAGAGATAGATAGATAGATAGACAGATATATAGACACACTGATAGATAGACAGAAAGATAGAAAGATAGATAGACAATTTAATAGATAGATAGTTAAACAAAATGATAGATACATAGATAAACATATATATAGACATATTAATATATGTATTGATAGAATAAAAATAGAAAGATAGATAGATTAATATACGTACAGATAAAGATATAAATAGATAGATCGATCAATAGACAAATAGTAAGATAGATAGTTATACAAATAGATATAAAGATAGATATATAGATTGATAGACAAATAGGTAGACATATAGATACATAGATAGGTAGGTACATAGATAGATAGATAGATAAAAAGATAAAATAATAGATAGGCAGATAGATAGAAAAATATATATATATATATATATATATATATATATATATATATATATATATAGATAAATAGATAGATAGATAGTTTGATAGGTAGATTGATATAGAGATAGACATATAGATAGATAGTTAGATAGATAGACAGACAGATAAATAGAAACATAGATAGATATATAGATATATAGACAAATAGATATGTAGATAATATATATATATATATGCATAGATAGAAATCAAATAGATCGATAGAAAGATATAAAGATAAATAGATAGATAAAAAGATATACAGATAGATAGAATGATAAATACACAAATAGATAGATAGACAGGCAGATAGAAAGACAAACATATATATAAATAAGCATAGAGACATAAAGATAAATAGATGGAGAGAAAAATAGACAGACAAATTGATAAATAAAAAGATAAATAAGATAAAAAGATAAAAAGATAAAATAGATAGATAGATAGATATATTTATAGGCAAAATATTAGACAGATAAATAGATAGACAAATTGATAGACAAAATTGTAGACAAATAAATAGACAGATTGATTGATTGATTGATTAATAGATTGAAACACAAATTGATAGGGAGATTGATATAAAGATAGATAGTTATATATATATATATACATAGATAGAAAGATCGATAAATAGTTATATAGAAAGATAGATAGATAAACATATAGATAGATATATAGATAGACACAAAGATATATCGATACATAGAAGGATATAGAGATGGATAGAAAGATAAAAATATAAATAGTTTGATAGATAGATAGAAAAACAAAAAAACAAAAGTCTAAGAGTTATATAGAAAGACAAATAGATATACATATAAATAGGTAGAAAGACAAATAGACAGACAGACAAACAAATTGACAAATAGAAAGATGGATAGATAGGTAGATTGATTGATTGATTGATTGATAAATATATAGATAGATACACAAATTAATTTCTTGATTTATACACATATAGATAGATAGATTGATAGATAGGTTGATTGATTGATTGATACACATTTTATAAATAGATTGATTGATAGATTGTTAGACAGATTGATAAATAGATTGATAAACATATATATATATATATATAGTTTGATAGGCAGATTGTAGATAGATAGATACAAGATAGAAAAATAGACAGAGATAGATATCTAGACAGATAGATGGATAGATTATTAGGTAGATAAATAGACAGAGGGATAGATAGATAGATAGAAAATGGACATATAGATAGACAGATAGATAGACAAATAGATTGATAGATAGATAGTGAGATAGATTGATAGATAGTTAGATTGCTAGAAAGATAGACAAATAGATAGATAGATAAATAAGAAGATAAATCGATATATTGATAACTATATAGATATATAGATACACAAATAAATAGTTAGATATAGAGATAGATTGAAAAATATATAAATAAAAATATAGATAAATAGATAGATAGATAGATACACATATAGACAAATAGATAAAAAGATAGATTAATAGATAGATATATATATAGAAAGAATGATAAAAAGATAGATAGATAAATAGATAGAGAGATAGATAAATAGAGAGATAGATAAATAGACAAATAGATAGATAAAAAGATAGATAGATAGATAGACATACATATAGATAGACACATATATATATACAAATATATATATATATATATATAAAGATAGAAAGAAAGTAGAGAGATAGAAAGATATATAGACAAACATATAGAGAGATAGATAGTTAGTTAGTTGAACAGATAGTTAGACAAATAGATATATAGATAGATAGTTAGTTAGATAGACATATAGAGTGATATATATGTTGGTAAATAGATAGATAAAAAGATAGAATGATAGATAAGCATATATATTGTCAAACATGTAGATAGATAGATAGCTAGATAGTTTGATAGAAAGATAGATAGTAAAAGAGATAGATCGAAAGATAGATAGTTAGATAGATAGATATATAAATTGTAGGTAGACAAATAGATACACAAATAGATAAATATATCGATAGATAGACAAATAGAAATAATTATTAATAGATAGATAGATAGGTAGATATATAGTTAGATAGATATATAGATAAAAAAATAGATAAACAAATAGATACACAAATAAATAGACATAAATATAGATAGAAAGATAGATAGATAGATAGAATGATAGATAGATAGAATCAAAGATAGATAAAGAGATAGATAGAAAGATAGATACATAATTAGATAAATAGATAGATAGATAGTTATATATATATATATATATATATATAGAATGATAGATAGATAATTAGATAAATAGATATTTAGATAGATAGATAAACAAATAGATAGATAAGAAGATAGATAGAGAAATAGATAGATAAGAAGATAGATAGATATAAAGATAGATAATTAGACAAATAGATAGACAAAAGATAGAATGATGATTAGACATATAGATATACATTTAAATGGATAGATAAATAGATAGACAAATCTATATACAAATATATAGACAAAAGATAGATAAAAAGATTGATATTTTAATAGACAAAAAGATTGATTGATTGATTGACAAATAAATAGACTAAAAGATTGATAGATAGATAGATAAATAAATAGATAGATAGATATTTTGATTGATAAAGACAAGTAGATAGAAACATAGATAGACAGATAGATAGGTATAAGGATAGATAAATATATATAAAGATTGATTGACAGATAGATAGACAAATATATAGACAAATATATAGACATATAGAAAGATTTATATATAGATAGAAAGATAGATCGATAGATACATAGATAGATAGACAAATAGATAGATATATAGATAGATAGATATACAGATAGATAGATAGATATATAGATAGATAGATAGACATATAGATAAATAGATAGATATATAGATAGACAAATAGAGAGAGATATAAATAAATAATTAGATATATAGATAGATAGTTAGAAAGAAAGATAGATAGACATATATATAGATAGATATATAGATAGAAAGATAGATAGATTGATAGGTAGAAAAATAGATAGACATATAGATATTCAGATTGATAGAAAGATAGATATAAAATTTTTTTATCTATTTATTAATCTATCTGTCAGATTGTCTATATATCCATCTATCTATTTATTTATTTATCTATCTTTTTATCAATCTATTTTTCAATCAATCAATCTTTCTAACTATCATTCTTTATATCAAAATGTCTATTTATCTGTCTATCTATTTGTATATCTATCTATCTATCTATCTTTTTGTCTATCTATCAATCAATATATCTATATATCTATCTACCTATCTTTATGTCTATTTATATGTCTATCTATCTATCTATCTATCTATTTGTCTATTTATGTGTCTATCTATTTGTCTTTCTATCTTTCTATCACTTTATCTATCTATATATCTATCTAAATAAGTATCTATATTTCGATATATATATCTGTATATCTATCTTTCTGTCTATATGCCTATCTATCAGTCAATTTATCTATCTTTTAATCTTTCTTTCTATCTACCTATCTATCTATCTTTCTACATATCTATCTTTTAATCTATTTATATGACTAATAATCTATGGATCTTTTCTATATTTCTCTATCTATCTGTCTAAATATCTATCTATTTATCTAAATGTCTATCAAATTATAAATCTGTGTCTATGAATCTATTAATCAATTTGTATATCTATCTGTCTATTAATTTGTCTATCAATCTTTCTATAAATTTGTCTATCATCATTCATTCTATTTGTCTATTATATGTGTATATATCTATCTAGCTATCTATCTATCTATTTATCTTTTTATCATCTATCTATTAATGATTATGTTTTTGTATCTATCTGTCTATCTATCTATTTGTCTATATGTCTATCTATCCATCTATCTATCTATCTATCTATCTATCTTTCTATCTTTATATATATTTGCCAATCAATCTATCTAGGTTTCTATCTATCTTTCAATCAATCAATCAATCAATCAGTCTATCTATCTTTTTGTTTATCTATATGTCTCTCTATCTCTATATCTATCTGTCTATATGTCTATCTGTCTGTCTATCTATTTTTATATATCATCTATCTTTCTATCTATCTATCTTTCTATCTTTATGCCTAACTATTTGTGTATCATTCTATCTATATATTTGTCTATCTATCTATCTATCTGACTGTCTATCTATTTGTATATCTATTTGCCTATCTCTCTATCTAGCTATCTATCTTTTTATCTATCTATCTGCCTTTCTATCCATCTATCTATTATCAGTCTATCTTTATATATATCTATATATATATATATATATCTATATATCTACCTGACTATCTTTCTATATCTCTATCTTTCTGACCATCTATCAGTTTATATATCCATTTATCTTTATTTCTATTTATCTATCTTTCAATCAATTTGTCTAACTATAAATCTCTAAATCTATCTATCTATCTACCTATCTAACGCTCAATTTATCTATCAAACTTTGTCTTTCTATCTATGTGTCTATTTCTCTATGTATCTGTTAGTCTATCTAACTATCTCTCAATCTATCTATATATCTATCTCTCTATCGATTTGTCTATTTATCTATCTATCTATCTATCTATTTATCTATTTATCTATGTATGTATGTATGTATCTATCTATCTATCTATTTTTCTATCTATCTATTTTTCCGTATATCTATCTATCTATTTATCAATCTATCTCTATTTTTCTATCAATCAATCTATCAATCTATCTACCAATCTATCTATCATTCTATCTATCAATCTATCTACCTATCTGTTTAACTAACTAACTAACTATCTATCTTTTTATCTTTCTTTCTATCTTTTTTATCCATTTGTAAATCTATATATATATATATCTATCTATCTATTTATATTTTTGTCTATCTATTTATCTAAATATCTCTCTATTTATTTATCTATCTATCTTTCTAACAATACTTTATATCTATCTATTTACCTATCTATCTGTGTTTATGTCTGTCTATCTATCTTTCTATATATCAATATGTTTATCAATTTGTCTATCAACATATCTATCAATCTAACTATCTCTCTATCTGTCTATATATCTACGTTTTTATTATCTGTGTAGTTTTTGTCTGTCTATCATTTTTCTATTACTATATCTGTCTGTATATTTCTGTGTCTATCTACTTACCTATCTTACTATCTACATGCCTAACTTACCGACTGTATGACTTTTTATCTGTCTATATGTCTATCTTTCTTTTAGACTATCTATCTTTTCTTTTGTTTGTTTTTTTATCTATTCATCTGTCTATATCTCAATTTGTCTATCTATCTGTCTATCTATATGCCTATCTATTTATTTATCTATCATCCTTTCATTTGGTCTATATATCTGTATATCTATCTATTTATTTATATTTTTGTCTATCTATTAGTCTATTTATATATCGATCTATATATCTATCTATCTTTCTATTTGTTTATCCATTTCTCTATCTATCTAGTTATCTATCTCACTAAAAGAAAATATTTGTTTATCTATAGAAATTTATTTAAAGAAAAACCCCTTGATAATTAGCAAGGGATTAGCTTGGGAATATCAAGAGATGTTTAATTTTGCATGAATTATATATTTCTGATGGATTAGAGTCAAAAATTTTCTATTGAAAATTATCCATAGCTAAAATTATCATAAATTTTCCCACAAAGAATGTTGGGCATTTTGACAATGACTTTAGAGATAGATGATCCCTAGCTAATTAGTTCGAGACAAATTCCCTTGCTAAATAATATTTTATATATTTTTTACAATTTTATATTCAATTGCAAGTGATTATTCCTTAAATGATAATGTTAGCTAAATATATGCATTTAACTATGAATTTTTCTCGAGCTATTTGGGATGGAAATAATTTCCATTGCTAATCTATACAAAGTTAATTTTTTTTTAATTTTTATCTATTTAAATAGTTTATATAATTTTGTATATTAAAGGTTTGTCATGGTCTATGGATGAGCGTTCCTTGGAAGACACCTTATCCTCATATAATTATAAAAATAGGATATTATAAATAAATAATTTTAAATATATATATATAAATACAAATACAAATTTATATTAATATAGATAAAAATAATTATTTTTATAATTATAAAATTTTTAAAAAATTATACAATATATATTTCTAAAATATTTAATTACAAAATTTTAATATTTGTATTAAAAAACATTAAATAATTATTTATGTAATTATAATCATTATTTAAGTTATTATAATTAATGAATGAACATAAATAAAAATTACTACTAACAAAAAGCTAAAATAATTAATTTTATGATTAAATAAAAAAATTATAAAAATATTAGAATTAACAAATAAACAAGTAAATATTTATTTTATTTAAAGTTAAATATATATTTTTATGATTATAGGAATCTTTTAAAAAAATAATTACTAAATAGATTTGAAGTTTTGAATTATATAAAAAATTTCAAATTTTTAATATAATTTAAAAGAAAATAAATTCATATTTAAAGATTAATACATAAATATTTTAATTACTTCATGAAAAATTTTGTTGATTTAAAAAATAAATATCTCAATGTTATTATTAAAAGAACACTACAAATATTTTTTAGGATTTCAAATGAGTTATTTAAAATATTACTAATGAAATTTTTTTGTCCTATAAACACTTAAAATTATTTTTAGTCATATAAACACTTTTGAAAAGTATTACCAAATTGACCGTAAGTTGATTTGAATTCAAATTTTATTTTCTATTTCTACTAAATTTATAAGAAATAAACAATTGAGTAATAGCTTTAATATTAGATTTTGATATTCTATTTTATTAAAATAATAAATATAACTTTTTTTAATGACCTTATCACTATATGTAATTTTTGGAATTTTATAAATTATAAATTATATCAAATAATATAAAATTTAATGCTTTTATAATTATTTCATATTATATTCATAAAAAATAATTTGTATTCTTAAAAAATTATAACCATTATAGATATATATATATATATATATATTAAATACTATATTATAATATAATATTTTTTTTATTTATGAAATAATGCATTTTTTTGACTTTTCAGATTTTTGAGTGTGATTCTCTTCCCACTCTCATCTTAATGTTGTCCTCAGAAGATGTTGCTATACATTATTAAGCAGTTACTTTACTTAAAATTTAGACCTCAATTATTTTTTTTAGTTATTATTATTTTGAAATTTTGATATTGGCCTTTATTTTCTTATCTGGACTAATTATTTATATTGTTGCATGTATGTGTGATTGGAAATTTGGTTCACTCATCTCTAAACATTAAGAAATAAGTTCTATTTGCTAGGGCATTGCAGCTTGTTATCTATTTGCTTAGGTCCTTCCATTTGTAGCATTTTTTGGAAAACTGAATCTCTATTCATTATGTACTTGATCAAATTCTATTTTTATATCATTATCCAAAGTTACTATCTAAATTTACTTTGATTTACTATAATTTTGCTATTTAAATTTGCTTTTAATAATTCTCTAAAGGTTTTTCCTGATAAATAGCTCTTGTTGCCCTGAGAGTTAGAGGGAAGCTTCTTTATCACTAAGACAATTTGTGGCAACTAATTAAGATTGCAAGGTAAGCATATGTTGATTTTACCTTCACTTAGATAATTTTTAGGATTGAGATAAATCATAATATAAAGATTTTTTAGAATACTTTTTGTTTGGATTCATGTTTTACACATAAAAAAAAGGATGTCATAGTAAAAAGAAGTGCTCTAATAAAATTTTTATGTATTCTGGTATTCATGTATTAAATAAATAATACAAAAAATATATTGTGTAATGTAGTATCTTTGATAGGTCATAGATTCTATATACTTTCACCGTTTGTCATTGATTATGGCCATCGGGTCTTGTATCACAGGTCTAGAGTTTTTATGAAGTGACACAGTCCTTGGGGCACTCTTATGAGCATTTTATCGTGGGTATGAGTGTCTACCTAGTTCAGCATGGCATGGTCGTGTATGGCATGAGACCATGGGTTTTGTTGAGCCACATTTAGTGGCCCTATATGCCATTTGTGGTTGTGTGTGGGCTAGCCCAATGTGCTACTTGTGACCCATTACTCTTTCCTAAGAATTGTTTGTGATAAGGTCATGGCCGGACCTTTCTGACTCATAACCCAAGACAATGCAAGTGCATAGCTACTTAGGTGCTAGGCATGAGTTGTTTTTGGGAACTCATGACTAATGACCTAATTAACGGACCCAATTATTTTGTTAAAATGGCTAATCCATCACTAAGCATGTTTAATATAAATTAGAAAACAACAATTACTTGATTATTTTTATTTACAAGATAAGTTTTGTTTGTTACCTATGAAAAGATTTATACTATTGATCTATTTTCCATGAGCATAGATTGATACATTCTATGCAATTGTTTATCCTTAAACATAATACATTTGAATCAAATTAATATTTTTTTTCTATGAAAGTTGAAATGCAAGATTTTTTTTTATATTTTTATATTTTTTTTGGAATAATGATAACACATGTTCATACAAAATTAATTCTATTTCACAAAAAAATAATTTTTAATTTATTAAATATGAGTGTCATAAAAAAGTTCAAATATCTTGTAATTATCTAATTTTATATTACATATATTATCTGTATAATTAGTTTAATAAATTTTTTATAATAAATTTATATCATGTTGTATTTAACATACTTAGACATGTGATAAGCTATGAAAGATTGAGATCTCTTTCGAGGTTGATGAACATTTTGCACTTGTTTCTCACACTCTATTTTAGCTCCTCTTAGTTTTGATCGTAAATCAATCAAAATTCTTTATATATAAGAGAGCCAATTTAGTCTTTTGAAAAATGTTAAATATAATGACATTTGAGGAGATAGTGATTTATATATGAACATATGTTGAGAGAATATATTATTATTTGTTGATTTTTTTATTTTTTTTATTTTGGATACTTTTAAAGAAATTACTTAATTTGAGCTGCACTAATTATTAATGTCCATTATATAAGAATCTTAGTTATATGACATTTTGATTATCGAGTGTTTATTTTATTTTTTTTGTATCTTAATTCTAACATAATATTAGATGTATGGATATATATGTGAGTTAGAAATTACAAATCCTAGAAGGTTGCCCACCACTATCTGTAATAACAAAAGAAATACATGGTAGTAGGTGCGTGCACAATATGGGCAACAACTTCTTGCATGAGGGTGGTATGCATGCACAATGTGCGATAGGAGGCATTCATAGTCACCTACATATGCATTGTGGTGGTGCACAACATGTTGAAGTGATGACTCATCCAGTATTTTGATTTTTATTTTGATTTTGTTTTTATTTTTGTTTTTTGAAATGTTTTTACTGTGAAATAATAATTTTTGCTTTTGGGTTGATATTGTTTGAGCCTTAAAATTGTTGCTATTTGAGCATTGAAATTGATGTAGTTTGAGCTTGTGCCGAGAAGAGGAGAGCCATATAAGACCAAAAAAATGCCATTTTACTTCCTTTACTGTGAGCCAACACAAATTGATGCAACCACTCTCCCAGTTGTGGTGCTTGTTTTTGGTGTTTGTTTGTTTATTAAGGTGGACATTTTGATGCTAGTGCTGGTTGCTCAACTGCAACAACAAGGGTGCATGATGGATATGTAAAGCTCCCTTCTTTTTCTTCCATTTTGCACCAGTTGTTTGCTCAGCTGATTCTCATTTGATTTTGCTGCCTCCCTCTATATTTCACCTTACATTGACTGTCAATTATTTCCATGTGTTAGTATTCTTGTTTAAAAAAACAAGTTGATAATCAGTTTGTGTATCATTTTATGTATCTAGTTAATTGATGTCATCATAACATTTTGCTAGGTTTGAGTTGTTGGATATGGTGAAGAAATATTCATCTTCATTTGGGAAACATGGGACACATAAGTGTGGTGTCTCAGAATAATGAAATGAGTTAGCTAATGGGGTTGGAGTCAGACACTTGGAGCCTCCAGTGTGTATCTTGATCCTTAATACTGAAGGGAAAAATATGGTGTTGGACTCGGACGTGGGACTGGAACAAGTTCGATGATAAGTACTATTTCAGATATGCAGCCCCTAAAAAGAATAAAAAGATATCGGTAAAGTGCGTAAAATTGAAAGATAAACTTGTTGTAGATGCTTTAGCTGCTAGATTTAATCAACCAGTGCATCTAGAAATTAAGTAATATTTTCCTTCACACGTGTTAGATTTTCTTTTGTGTTTAGAGTTGCCTTCATTAGTTTATAATATTGTGGCTTTGATTCGTGATTTCAGTGTTTATAATTATGTTGTTGAAGAAGTTCAGAATAAATTTATTAAGAAGTACCATATGTAATACAATAGTAGCAGTCCTATATGGAGTCATAGTTAGCGACCTCGATGAGATAGATAGTACATTGAGTTCCAGCAGAGAAACAACACAGGAGAGGCTAGCACAAATGCATCAGCTAATGATGAGGATGATTTTATTTTAAATGATTATATACCTATGTTATGTTTTTGCTTTAACTATGTAACAATTATATCAGAATAATATCTGAAATACTTTTGTTTTTTGTTAATTATAAAAAAAGGTTTAGAGTATATGTTTTTATTTAATTTAATATAAAAATTCTAAAATATGTAATCAAATTTTTTGTAAAAAAATTGTAAAAATAGCTTTGGAATGAAAATAGCTAGAAAATATTTCCTTGCTAATTAGCTAGGAAATTAAATGTATGTATTTAGTAGAAACATATTAATTACTATTCTTAATTAATATCAAAATTAGCAAGGAAAAAAAATAATTAGCTAGGGAATATTTGTGGTTAAAAAAATTCTAAGCAATTATATTCTGATTATATTATGTGATGAGCACTTTAGCTTTGGATAATTTCAGTCATTATTCCTTTTTAGCAATGGAAAAATCCCAAATAGCTAGTGAAATTTCTCTAGCTATGTGGGATTTTTCTTGGAGTGTCTTTATATCTATCTAATATGTATATCTATTTGTCAATCTATTTATCTATCAATCTATCTATTTGTCTATCTATCTATTAATTTTTCTATCTATTGATATGTCAATCAATCAATCAATCAATCAATCTACCTATCTGTCTATTTATTTGTCTATCGACCAATCATTCTATCTATCTAAGTATCTATATATATGTTTATAAATATGTCAATCTATCTATCTTTCTATCTATTTGTATATCTACTTGCCTGTCTGTCTGTCTACCTATCTATCTATGTATCTCTCTATCTATTTGTCCATCTATCTATCTTTATATATGTCTATCTATCTATCTATTATTCTGACTATCATTTTTTTTTCACAAGATATCTAGCAATTTGTCTATCTATCTGTTTATCTATAGGTCTATCAATCTATTGATCTATTTGCCTTTCTATTTATTTATCTATCAATCTATGAATCTGTCTATTAATCTATTTATGAAACTATCTATATATTTGCCTATCAATAGTGTGTCTATATGTTTGTCTAACTATCTATTTATTTGTCTAACTATCTGTCTGTTTTTTAATCTATCTTTCTTTATGAGTGTTTGTCTGTCTATTTGCTTATTTGTCTGTGACTTCCTACCTACTTGACTGTCTGCCTACTTGACTAACAGACAAATTGTATGTCTGCTTATCTATATGTATGTCTACCTATTTGTCTATCTAAGTATCTATTTATATGTTTTGATTCTGTCTATTTGTCTATCTATCTATCTATTTGTCAATTAATCAATCTATTTATCTATCTAACTATCTATCCCTCTATCTATCTTCTATCTATTTGTCTATCTATCTATCAAGATATCTTTCTATCTATCTATCTATCTATCAGTCTTTCAATCAGTCAATCTATCACTCAATCAATCTATCTATTTTATATCTATTTGTCTATTTTTTTATCTATATATCTATCTATCTAACTCTCTCTCTCTATCTCTATATTTGTCTAGCTATCTAGTTATCTATATGTCTATCTTTCTATCTGACTTCTATTTGTATATCTATAAATCTATATTTGTTTATATATCTATCAATCTATATGTCTATTTAAATGTCAATCTATATATATATATATATATATCTATCTATCTATATATCTATCTTTCAATCTCTCTTTCTGACTATCAATATTTCTATCTATCTATCTATCTATCTACCAATTTATTTATCTATCTGTATGTCTATCGATATGTCTAACTAACTAACTAACTATCTACCTTTATATCTAACATTCAATCAATCATTTTATTTGTCTATCTTTCTGTTTATCTGTCTATCGATCTATATATCTATATATCTATCTATCAATCTAACTATGATAATCTTTTTATCTTTCTATCAATCTGTATGTCTGTCTATCTATCTATCAATGTAGCTACATGTCTATTTATTTGTCCATCTATTTGTTTATCTATCTGTCTATAAATCTATCTATGTATCTAATTATCTGTCTATATAGAAATATATCTATCTATCTATTTATCTGTCTATCTTTCTATCTATGTATCTATTAATCTAATTATCAATTTCGCTATTATTTTGTCTATCATTATTTCTATCAATCTATCTAGCTATATTTCTATCTAGTTGTCTATCTATATGTCTATATATCTATCTATCTATCTATCTATTTATCTTTCTATTTATCTATTTATCTATCTATTTATCTATCTTTATATCTATGTATATACCTATTTATCAATAAGTCTATCTATCTTTCTATCCATCTATTTATCTATTTATCAAATTGTCTATATATATACCTATCTATTGTCTCTTTATGTGTTTGTTTGTCTTCCTATTTATTTGTATGTCTACAGGTTTGTTTGTCTATCTCTTTGTCTCTCACTCTGTTTACCTACCTATCTATCTATCTATTTGTCTATTTGTATGTCTGCCTGACTATCTGCCTACCTAACTGACTGACTGACTAAGTTTCTATCTCTGTGTATGCCTATCTATCTATTTGTCTATCTATCTATCTACCTATCTATCTGTCTATCTGTTTGTCTATTTTTCAATGTATCTATCTATCTATCTATCGGTGTGTGTGTGTGTGTGTATCTATCTATCTATCTCTTTATATATCTATCTAGCTATTAATCTATCTATCTATCTATATAACTATCATTTATAAATCTATCTATCTTTCTGTCTATCTATCTATCTATATATCTATCTATCTATCTATGTGTCTATTTGTCTATCTATCTATATATCTGTCTATCAATATGTCATTCTATCAATCAATTAATCTATCTATCTATCTATTAATCAATCATTCTATCTATCTATCTACTTGTCTATCTATCTGTCTATCTATCGATCTATCAATCTGTCTATCAATCTGTCTATCAATTTGTCTATCAATCTATCAATCTATTTATCTATCTATTTATCTTTATATCTTTCTATCTATTTATTTATCTATCTGCCTATCTATCTATCCCTCTATATATCTATATTTCTATCAATTTGTCTATCTATCTATCTATATGTCTAATTATCTTTCTATCAATCTGTATATCATTCTTTCTATAAATTTATCTAGCTATTTATTTATCTATCTATTTATCTATCGATCTATTTGTCTTTCTATTTGTCTATCAATCTATGAATCTATCTATTAATCTATTTATCTAACACTCTATATATCTATCTATCTGCAATCTATCTTTATGTTTGTTTGTCTATCTATTTATTTGCATATCTGTCTATCTATTTTTTTTATCTATCTTTCTATCTATTTGTCAGTGTATTTGTTTATTTGTCTGTGTATCTGGATTCCTACCTGATTTTTTACTTGCCTTACTAACTAACTAACTGATTATATCTCTATCTATCTATATATTTATCTATCTAACTATCTATCTATCTAGTTTTATGTTTTTCAATCTAACTATTTATCTAATTGTTGATTTGTCTATCTGTCTATCAATTTATCTACCTTTCTAACTATCTAGCTATCTATCTATCTATATTCTTTCTATTTGTCTATCTCTCTATCTATATATATGTCTGTCTATTAGACATTCTATCCATCAATCTATTTGTCTATCTATCTATATGTATATCTATCTATCTTTCTTTCTTTCTATTTGTCTATATATTTTTATATCTACATGTTTATCTATCTATCTATCTTTCTGTCTAGCTATTTATCTATCTATATGTCTATCTTTCTATCTGATTATCTATTTGTCTATTATTTATCTATCTATATGTCTATGTATATATATATATATATCTATCTATATGTCTATCTATCTATCTATCTATCTATATATCTATCTATCTATCTATCTATTTGTTTATCTATATGTCTATTAATCAATAAATCTATCTATCTGAATATCTATCTATCTATCTATCTGTGTGTCTGTCTATCTATCGATATGTCTATCTATCTATCTATCTATCTATCTATCTCTCTATCAATTTGACTATAAATTAATCATTCTATTTTTCTATATATATATATATCAATCTCTCTATCAATATATCTATCAATCTATCTCTCCATCTATCTATCATTCTACCTATTTGTTAATTTTTTTGTCTATCTATCTATATATCTGTATGTATATCTGTATGTATATCAATCTTTCTGCTAATCTATTTGTTCATTTATCTGTATATCTATCTGTATATCAAATTATCTATGTATATATCTATCTATATATCAATATATCTATCTTTCTTTCTATCTATCTATCAATCTATCTATTAATTTTTCTATCAATCTCTCCATCATTCTGTCTATCATTCTTTATATCAAATTATCTAGTTATCTTTCTATCTATCTATTCATCTATATGTCTATATATATATATATATTTATTTATTTATTTATTTATTTATTTATTTATTTATTTATCTTTTTAATTGTCTATTTATCTATCTTATGATTTATCTATCTATTTATATGTCTATCTATCTATCCGTCTATCTATTTATATAATCGTCTATCAATATGTCTATATATCTATCTGTCAATCTATCTATCTATATATGTATTTATATATCTGTCTATCAATATGTCTATATATCTATCTATCTATAAATGTGTCTATTAATCTATTTATCAAACTATTTATATATCCACCAATCTATAGTCTCTATATGTGTTTATTTGTCTGCCTATTTATTTGCATGTCTATCTGTCTATTTGTCTATTTGCCTGTCTGTCTACCTACTGGTCTGTGTGTCTACTTACCTGACTGTCTACCAACCTACCTACCTAACTGATTGACTAACTATATTTCTAACTATCTGTATGTCTATCATTCTATTTTTCAATCTATCTATTTGTTTGTTTATTTTTCTTTCTGTCTGCCTATCTATAAGTGCCGGTGTCTATCTATCTTCTGTCAGTCAATCTTTCTGTCTATCTATCTAGTATATTTCTATTTATCTGACTATTTATCTATTAATGTTTAAATTTATCTATCAATCTATCTAATTTTTATCAATCTATCTTTCTATCTATATATATATATATATATATATATATGTCTGTCTATCTATCTATCTATCTATATATCTATCTATCAATGTGTCTATCTATCTATGAATCAATCAATCTATATATCAATGAATCATTCAATATAAATATCTACCTATCTATCTATCTATCTATCAATCAATCGATCTATCTATATATCAATGAATCATTCAATATAAATATCTACCTATATATCTATCTATTTATCTATCTTATCTATCTATCTATCTATCTATATATCTTTCTATATTTTAATTATTTGTATATCAACCTGCCTGTCTATTTATGCTTCTATCTATCTATCTATCTCTCTCTCTCTCTATGTCCATCTTTCTGTCTATCTATTTTTTTATCTATTTGTCAATAAATCTATAAATTAATATTTCTTTCAATTAATCTAACTTTTGTCTATCTATCTATGAATCTTTATATTAATCTCTTTATCAAATTGTTTATATATCTACCTATTTGTAAACTATCTATATGTTTGTCTGTTTGTCTATCTATTTGTATGCCTGTCTATTTTTTTGTTTTTCTCTCTTTATGTATGTGTGTCTATTTATATGTCTATTTTTCTATGTGTCTACCTACCTACTTGACTATCTACATGTTTATCTATATATCTATAGATTGTATGCCTATGTATCAATTTGTATGTCTACCTTTTTCCTAACTATCAATCTATTTGAATGTTTATCAATCTATCTGTCTTTCTATCCATCTATTTATCAATCAATCTATATGACTATCTATCAATCTATCTATATATCTAACTATCTATCTTTATATCTATCAATATATCTATCTTTTATCTATTTGTCTATCTATCTAGCTATAAGTCTTTCTATCTATCAATCTATTTGTCTATCAATCTATCTATATGTCTATCTATCTGTATATATATATATATATATATCTATCTGTCTATTTATCTATATATCTATCTGTATATCTATATTTCTATCTTTCTATCTATTTATCTGTCTATCTATCTATTTATCTATCTATCTATTTTTTTATCGATATGTATATCTATCTAACTATCTATCTATCTATCGATCTATCTAACTAACGATCAATCATTCTGTTTCTCTAACAAACTATCAATCTATATGTAAATCAATCTATCAATCAATCTGTCTTTCTATCTATCTATAAACTTATTTGTTAATCTTTTTGTCTATCTTTCTATTGTATTATCTATCTATCTATATGTCCATCAATCTATCTTTCAATTTGTCTATGAATCTATCTATGTATCTATCTATCTGTCTATATATCGATATATATATATATATATTTCTATCTATGTATATATCTATCTGTCTATTAATCTATCTGTCAATCTCTATATCATTTGGTTTATCATTCTTTCTATCATTATATCTAACTAATTTCTATCTATCTAACTATTTATATTTGTATATATCATTATATCTATCTATTTAAATTTTTATTTGTCTATATATATATATATATATCTATCTCTCTTTCGATTTATCTGTCTATTTATATGTCTATCTATTTATATATCTAATTATCTGTATGTATGTCTATCAAACTATCTGTCAATAAATCAATAAATCAATCATTCTATCTATCTATCTAACTATCTTTCTTCTATCAATCTATATTTCTATCTCTCTATCTGTCTATATGTCTATCTATCTGTCTATCTATCTATCTATCTGTCTATCTATCTACCTATCTATCTATATATCAATCTATCTATCTATATATCTCTATGTCTTTTTTATGTCTATCTATCTGTCTATCTATCTATCTATATGTATATCTTTCAATCTATCTATTTGTTTGACTATCTATCTATCTTTATAAATATCTATCTATATATCTATCTATCATTCTATTTTTCTATCTATCAATCTATCTTTCTATCTATATATCTATAAATATATCTATCTATCAATATGAATATCTATTTATTTATCTATCTTTATATCTATTTATGTATCTATATATCTATTTATCTTTCTATCGATATGTCAATTTATCTATCTATCTATATGTAAGCTATTTGTCTATCTATCAAAATTTGTATATTTCTTTCTATTTGTCTATCTATATTTTTATATCTCATCCATGTATCTATCTTTCTATATATAGATCTATTTTTATATCTATCTATCAATCTTTTGGTCTATCAATCTATCTATATATATGTCTATCAATCTCTCTTTCAATCTATCTATCAATGTGTCTATCCATCTGTCTATAAATATATTTATCATTATTACTATCAATTTAACTAGCTATATGTCTATCTATCACTCTATCAATATGTCTATCAATCTATTTATCTATCTATTTTTTTTTCTATTTGTCTATCTATATTTCTCTCTCTATTTATCTATCTATTTGTCTGTCTATCTATCTATCTATGTATTAATATATTAATCTTTTTATCTGACTAATAATTGGTCTATCTATCTTTAAATATGTCATAAATCTATTTATATATCTATCTATCTATTAATCTAATTTTCAAACTATATATATATATATATCTGCCTATCTGAAGTGTCTCTCTATTTCTGTGTCTATTTTTATATTTGTTTGTCTGTCTATATGGTTGTATGTATGTCTGTCTCTCTGTATGTTTGTTTGTCTGTGTTTATTTGTTTCTATGTCTGCCTACATGCATGACTGTTAGCCTCCTTGACTAACTAACAGACAAACTATCTATCTATATCCATATATCCATTAATCTATATATTTATCTATCAATCTATTTGTCTATTTTTTAAATGTCTCTAAATGTCAATTTGTCTATCTGTCTATATATATATATCTATCTATCTATCTATATAGCTAACTATCATTATATCTTTATATCTTTATATCTTTCTATATTTCAATCTATCATTATATCTATCTATATATATTTTTATAGTTATATATATATATATAACTATCATTATATGTTTCTATATTTCAATCTATATATCTGTCTATCTGTGTTTCTATCAATCTATCTCTCTATCCATCAATGTATTTTCTATATAAATGTTGATCTATTTATCTATCTATCTATCTAACTATCTCTCTATATGTCGATCTATCTATTTATGTATCTAACTATAAATCTAACTATCAATCTGTATATCTATGTGTCTCTCTCTCAATCAATCATTTTGTCTATCGATCTATTTATCTTTTTATCTCTCTATGTATTTGTCTA
The DNA here is from genome assembly GCA_029783825.1 of Sapria himalayana. Taxonomy (NCBI): domain Eukaryota; kingdom Viridiplantae; phylum Streptophyta; class Magnoliopsida; order Malpighiales; family Rafflesiaceae; genus Sapria; species Sapria himalayana. The sequence goes on along the minus strand of JAREIK010010186.1, from coordinate 124,148 downwards.
TCTATATATCTATCTATTAATCTTTATATCTATCTATTTATGTGTCTATCTATCTGTGTGTCTGTCTATCTATCTATGTATCAATATATTAATTTATTTATCTGACCAATAATCGGTCTATCTATCTATCAATATGTCTATATATTTGTTTATATATCTATCTATCTATCTATTAATCTAATTTTCAAACTATATATATATATATATCTGCCTATCTGAAGTGTCTCTCTATTTCTGTGTCTATTTTTATATTTGTTTGTTTTTCTATATGGTTGTATCTATGTCTGTCTATCTGTATGTTTGTTTGTCTGTGTTTATTTGTTTCTATGTCTGCCTACATGCATGACTGTTTGCCTCCTTGACTAACTAATAGACTAACTATCTTTCTATATCCATATATCCATCAATCTATATATTTATCTATCAATCTATTTGTCTATTTTTTAAATGTCTCTAAATGTCAATTTGTCTATCTGTATATATATATATATATATATATATATATATATATATATATATATATATATATTTATTTATTTATTTATTTGTTTATTTATTTATTTATCTATCTATCTATCTATATAGCTAACTATCATTATATCTTTATATCTTTCTATATTTCAATCTATCATTATATCTGTTTATATATATATATATTTATAGTTATATATATATATAACTATCATTATATCTTTCTATATTTCAATCTATATATCTCTCTGTCTGTGTTTCTATCAATCTATCTCTCTATCCATCAATCTATTTTCTATATAAATGTTGATCTATTTATCTATCTATCTATCTAACTATCTCTCTATATGTTGATCTATCTATTTATGTATCTAACTATATATCTAACTATCAATCTGCATATCTATGTGTCTATCTCTCAATCAATCATTATGTCTATCGATCTATTTATCGTTTTATCTCTCTATCTATTTGTCTATCTATATATCTATCTATTAGTCTTTATATCTATCTATGTATGTGTCTATCTATCTGTCCATCTGTCAATCTATCTATGTATCAATATATTAATCTATTTATCTGACCAATAATCGGTCTATCTATCTATCAATATGTCTATAAATCTGTTTATATATCTATCTAGCGATCTATTAATCTAATTTTCAAACTATATATATATATATATATCTGCCTATCTGAAGTGTCTCTCTATTGTTGTGTCTACTTTTATATTTATTTGTCTGTCTATATGGTTGTATGTATGTCTGTCTATCTGTATGTTTGTTTGTCTGTGTTTATTTGTTTCTATGTCTGCCTACATGCATGATTGTTAGCCTCATTGACTAACTAACAGACTAACTATCTATCTATATCCATATATCCATCAATCTATATATCTATCTATCAATCTATTTGTCTATTTTTTAAATGTCTCTGACTGTCAATTTGTCTATCTGTCTATATATATATATATATATATATATCTATATAGCTAACTATCTATATATCTTTCTATATTTCAATCTATATATCTGTCTGTCTGTGTTTCTATCAATCTATCTATCTATCCATCAATCTATTTTCTATATAAATGTTGATCTATTTATCTATCTATCTATCTAACTATCTCTCTATATGTCGATCTATCTATTTATGTATCTAACTATATATCTAACTATCAATCTGTATATCTATGTGTCTATCTCTCAATCAATCATTCTGTCTATCGATCTATTTAACTTTTTATCTCTCTATCTATTTGTCTATCTATTTATCTATCCATTAGTCTTTATATCTATCTATGTATGTGTCTATCTATCTATCTATCTTTCTATCTATCTATCTATATATCTGACTATCTATCTATCTATCTATCTATCTATCTATGAGTCTATCTATCTATCTATCTATATATCAATTTTTTTTCTATCTGTCAATTTTTCCATCTATCTCTATAATTATTTTTTTATCTATCTGTCAATTTTTCTATGTATCTTTCTATCTATTATGTAAGTATCTATCTTTGAATATATACATCTAACTATCTATAATCTATGTATCTATCTATCCATCTGTCTATTTATCTATCTATCGATATGTAAATCTTTATATCTATCTATTTGTTTGTTTGTCTATCTATCTATCTATCTATCTTTCTTTCTTTCTATCGATCAATATGACTATGTATATTTTTTCTATTTGTCTATCAACCTGTCAATCTTTCTATCAATCTATATGACAATCAATCTTTCTATCTATCTATTTAACTATCTATCTATTTGTCTATATATAAGTATATCTATTTGTCAATCCTTCTGTCTGCCTATCTATGTTTTTATCTATCTTTCTAAATGTATAACTATCTTTCTATCTATGAGTCTATCTATCTATCTATTTATCTATCTTTCTCTCTAATTGTCTTTCTTTTTGTATATCTATCTATCATTTTTGTCTATCTATCTGTATATCTATCTATCTATCTAACTATCTATTTGTCTAATAATCTGCTAATCTATATGTCTAACTATTTGTCTATCTTTTTGACTATCTAATTGTCTATCTATTTATCTATAAATCTATGTATCTATCAATCTTTCTAGCTATCTTTCTTTCTTTCAATCATTTTATATATTAATCTATCTATCAATCTATTTATAAATATGTCTATCAAACTATCTATATATCTCTCTATATATATGTCTATCTATCTATCTATCAATATTTCAGCCTATCTACCTACCTATCTATCTATTTGTGTGTCTATCTATTTGTCTATTTGTCTATCTATCTGTCTGTTCATCTATTTGTTTGTCAGTATGTTTGACTATCTATTTGCCTCTCTAATTTGTCTATTTGTCTATCTATTTGTATATCTGTATATATATCTATATCTATCTATCTATCTGTTTATCTTTCTTTCTTTCTTTTAGTCATATAATCTATCGAACTATTTGTTTATCTAGCTGTCTATCTATCTGTCTGTCTATTTATTTGTATATCTATTTATTTATCAATATGCATATCTATCTGTCTATCAATCATTAGATCATTCTATCTATGAACTCATCTATCAATTTTATATCTAACTGTCTATTCTTTCATTAAATCATTCTATCTATCTATCTATTTTTTTTATTTCTTTCCTTCTTTTAATATGTCTATAATCCATCTATAAATCTGTCTATCTATCTTATTTGTCTGTCTATCTATATATCTGTCTATCTATTTATATAACAATCTATTTGTCGATAAATATGTTTATTTATATATCAATGTATCTATCTATCTATATATCTATCTATTTGTTTATCTTTCTTTCAATCTAACGGTCTATCTATCTGTCCATCAATTTGTATACCTATCTATCTATGTAACAATCTATCTATCGGTCTATCTATAAGTCTATTTGTCTATCTATCTATGTTTCTATTAATTTGTCTATTTATCTATCTTCTATCTATATGTCTATCTATTTATATATCTATCTATCTATCAATCTGTCTATCATTCTGTCTATCATTCTATCTATGTGTGTGTATATATATATATATCTATCTATCTATTTGTCTATCTATCTTCCTACCAATCTATCTATAAATCTATGCTTCTATTTGCATTTTTATATCTTTATCTATCTATCTATCTGTTTATGTATCTGACTATCTATTTGTCTATTTATCTATCTATATGTTTATTTATCTTTATATCTATCTATCTTTACATCTTTTATCAATCGGTCTATCAATTAATCATTCTATCTATATTGCTTTATATCTATCTTTCTTTATTTCTATATATCTATCTATATATTTATATATCTATTTGTTTATCTTTCTATTTTTATATCGATCTATCTCTTTGTTTATCTATTTGTCTATCTAACTGCCTATCTATTTGTGTATCTATCTATCTATGTATCTTTCTGTTTGTATATCTATCTAACTATCTATTCACTACAACAAAACTTCAAATTAATGACGTTTTATTCTTTTGCTTTCATAAAATGTCATTATTTTATTTGTAATTAGACATTTAATGACATTTTTCTAAAAGCGTTAATATTTGGAAAGTATATTCTATTTTTATGGCACTTACTAGAAGTGTCATTGTTACTACAACAAAACATAAAATTAATGATGCTTTATATCTTGACGCTTTTATAAAATGTCATTATTATATTTGTAATTAGACATTTAATGACACTTATAAGATGTGCCATTGTTAAGACTAATAGGTTAGGAAAATTTCTTAACTCCTTAAAAATTTCCAAGGATTAAGGGGCTGAAAATTAAAAACCTTGTCACTTTTAATAGTGTCATGGATATGAAAAAATTAATTTTGAATTTATTGATTTGTAACTAATTACTTATGTATTTTTTTTGTATAATAAGTAATAATATTTTTTATTTTACTCTAGATTAATAAAAAAAATATCAAATTTTAGTTGAAAATTATTTATTAAAAATAAACAGAAACTTATGATAAAATTAAAAAAAAATTAAATATTTTTAGATTCAAATTTGAATTTTTTATTTATAAAATAAGTAATAATATTTAATTTTAAAATTAATCTTTTAATATTTTATTTATCCCTAAGAGAAATAAAAATAAAATGTAAATATAAGGTGATTTAATAAAATTATCTGATTAATTTAATATAATAATGATTCGATCGCTAGAAAGACTTGTGCGTCTTCTTCATCACGTTTGGCCATTTCAAATAGCTCGGCTTCAAGCTCGTGTCTCCGATATCATTGGCCATATTTGCAGCATCCTGTATGTTTCCCCATTAAGTTTCTAACTGCTCTTCCATACATTTGACTTTTATCAAAAAATAGCACATTGAATCACTAGAATTGACGAGGTTAACCTATTGGCAATTAGTAGTCACCAGCATACTTAGGCCATTACATGAACCACTACCACATCTCAACTCTGTTTTGGTTACGTTCTTGTTAGTACACCTTCAAACACAACACCATTAACTACCCACTCTTTACCCATTTCAGTTGTTGACTTATACTTAGTCTTTTCTTTATTTTTCTCTGAAGTTGTGGAAGTTTCTTTTGTAAAGTCAGTGGGGGTGTTCTCCCACATAGTGGGGTGTTTTTCAATTTATCTTTAATGCCTATTTGAAGGCTGATTGGGTCATGAATGTAACAGACAGAAAAGAGCAAGCTCCATATTTTCTGCTCACCAACTGCTCGACAAAATTCTTCTTCCATAATTGTCTTGTTTCTCTAAGTATCCAATATCTTGATTCTCTAAGTATTCACGGAACATCATTATATTATATATTGTGATAATTTTTTCATGGAATTGGGATGAGAGGGTGAGCGATAGGGTTTTGTATGATATTTTAATTCAAGCTGGGAGAGTTCTAAAGTTGTACTTTGCTCGGGATAAGGAGAGTGACAAATTCAAAGGATATGCTTTTGTAGAATATGAAACTCGTGAGATTGCAGACTCTGCTGTCAAGCTTTTCTCTGGTCTAGTGGTTATCTATGATCGTACCCTAAAGTTTACGGTGTGTCCATTATTTTCTACCAGCATTTGACTATATGTGAATTTATCTCTTCTACTGGATCCAGTTGTTGTACTTCCTGTAGTTTCTCCTACTACCCATTGGACATGATTTTTCATGTTATGAATTAAACTAGAAAAACTCTTCTTTGTGCAGATTTCTAGGCAATATAAACTGCAGAACGTCTGTAATGTAATTGTTTCTTCCCCCAAATTCATCTGGAATGCCATAGCATTCTTTTTTGCTGCTGAGTGGAAGTGAAAACTCACTTCAATCCAAGGGATTGTTTGAGTCATGTAGGGGATCGTCCTATTCTTCTCCTAGTTGTCATTCATGAGGTACTATACTTCTAGAACTTTTATGAGTCGTGATTCCTTTCTGGCTCTATTTTCTTCAGCGTCTCTTGTGCTATATACTTTTTGATTTTATTCAGTGCCAGCCTTCCCTAATAGCACGAACCACCCTAATGCATATGGGTCACCTTTCTCTGGCATTTCTTATGATTTGGGTCAGAGACTTTCTGGGTAGCCACTTGGGTCTGGTTGCCAGATATGGTCTGAAAGCTATGATAGGAGTAGCAGTATACCATACCCATTCTATTGGTAATCTTTAAAAGTTTTTATTTTTTAGCTTCTAATGCATCAAGTAGATGTTTGTCTCTGTGTATAAGAAGCCTGGTATGTAGCCAGTTTGGAGTGTGCTGTGAGACTTTATTTATTTGTGTATTTTGTGTAGACTCCACAATGTTGGTTATTAAGTTTAGTAGCTTCACTTAGTGGATACCTCCTGATTTACTATTTCTGAAAGCTTCATCATTCCAAGTACCATTTTCCTTATCATTGTCTCATCTTTCCTAGCTTAGCATTTTATTTGACAATACCTTGTTTGTTCATGGAAAATTACTGTCATGATGAAGTAAAAACTGCTAGAATAGTTTTTTTTTCACCCTTTACCCAATCTCCCTTACCAACCTCAGGGTAGATGTAATGACAAATTTTTATACATTAGTGATAGTTTAAACACATCTAAAAAAAACTACTAGAATAGTTAATTACAAGGAAAATTGTATGCTTTTATGATTAAATTGTAGTGTTAGATGTTGATAATGGAGGGATGATGGAGTGGCCCTTGTTCGTTGTGTATATGTAGCATAGCTTGATCCAACTTGCTAGCCATCTAGACTAAATTTGGTTCGAGTCTTATGCTTGACATGGGTCATGTTAGGTCTTGGGGTGGTACTTGTGAGACTGTGATTTGAGCATACATGATAGTTACAAAAAATGTCATGGGTTGGGTGTGATCAGGGTGGGCATGTGATTTGCCATCTGACACATGAACCACCTTGAACCATGCTTTCTTTAATGCAACAACTATGCAACCATTCCATTGAATGTTGTAAGTGGGTGGAATCCAACATTGGATTTAGTTTGGTTTGGTAAAAAAATTATACAATTCTTCTAAAATTAGTTGTTAAGGTTAGAACACTAAGCTTAGATATAATAAAAATTAAGCTGAAAAGTATTTAAGATTTATATAAAAATGTATAATGACATATTTATAATTTGGATATAAATTATAATAATATTTTTTATATATTCATTATAATATTAATTTATTAATATAATTTATAGAATAATATCCTATTTTATTATATCTTTTCTTTAGAGAAAATTAAATATGTTAAAAATAAATATATTTATAACTACATAAATAATAAAAATGTATGATTTTTAAGAATAAAAAAATAGAGATATATTATATATTTCATCTCATAAAATAGAGATATAAATAAAAAAAAATTTAAAATTTTATATACAAAAATTTTTGAGTTGTGATCTATTTGAGTCGAGTTACTAGTTTGTCGACTAAACTAGTTAACATTTTTAGTCATGCTCGAACTCGAATCGATCTTACACGAGCTGAGTTTTGATCGAATTTTAATTGAGTTGAGTCCGAGTAGCTTGTGAGTTGTCTCGTCTCATTAGCACCTAAAGTTATAACCACAAATTAACTAATTGATTGATAATATTCCAAAATGCGAATCTATTCCATAATGGAACATGATAATATTTTGGGTGGCTAAATAGATTTTTCTTGATTACTCTAATATTTATAAATTATTTTTGATTCATTGAATATTCTTGAGTGTTAATTTATTTCTAAGTATCACAATAAGATGGTGACTGTCAAATTGTTATTTATCACACAATTTTCATAGAGGAGATTTGTGGACAGTCATTTAAGACCTTCCTCATGAAAGAAGATATGGATATCATAATATCATCAACAGATGTGTCATCTAATTGCCTTATGTTCTATATATGGTAAGAGAAACATTTAATATGTTTTTCATATATTTTAACTATCTTATTTATGCTTTAATTTTTCATTATGTGAATTGTATTTAATATTAGTTAAATTAAAATATTATAACTTTTAAATATTGTGTTAAATTAAATCAGGCACTTGAATACAAAGATGGTTGATGCTAAAGAGGCAGAGCGATTTATTTTTGAAAATGCGACCTTGGTTTCCAAAGTTGGATTGGGAGAAGCAAGTAAGAAAAATATGTCAAGGGTTATAGCTAATCGGTTGATGAATGCAAATAATACAGATTTTGTTTTTATTCCATATAACCCAGGGTAAGTTATTTAACATAAGTAAGAATATAAGTAAGCATATTTATCAAATTATAAATGTTATGTTGTTACACTAATGTTAATTTTGTAGTTTTCATTGGGTATTGGTGGTACTTGACATAAGGACTTTGATCACTTTTTACCTTGATTCCTTGCATCATCAACCTTCAGATGATCTTAAAGACATTGTTAATATGTAAGTTTTCCCCTTCTTTTTATAGAATGAAGCATTTGTTGGTAACAAAAATTTTTTTTCTTAATGCAGGGCTCAAAGAAATCTTCACTTTAAAAAACATACATTATCAAAAAGAGAGCCTAATTGGGTTGTACTAGGGGTACATAACTCATTAACTGAGTAATATAATCTTTAGTTTCTTCTACTTAATTTTAAATTTATTACAATATGACTTGCAAGTTACTCCATAGATATATATATATATATATATATATAATAATTTTATTTTCCTTTAAGTACCCAAGACAACAAGGTAGTGTTGAATGTGGATACTATGTGATGAGATATATGAGAGATATCATTCTTGATCAAGGATGTCTAACAACAAAGGTATGTGTTGATTTGTTATTTCTCAATATATCAGGTTTTTTTTATTTTCCAATTTTATTGATTAAAATAATACTTTACTTTTCAATAGTTTTTTGGGAAGAAATCATACAACAAAGATGTGTTGGATGAAGTACGATTTGAATGGGTGATGTTGGTGACTCAATTAATAATTTCCTCGGTTTGAAAAGCATTGGGGACACCTTTTTGTATTGAAGCATGAACAAATTTTGGCATTTCCAACTTTAACTTTTGATGAGGTTCATAATGTATATCTCTTTTGACCCAAACTATGATTGAAGGTAAATTGTTAGACATAATCATTCGAAGACATTTTCATATTTTCCTTACACATTCATTATATTTCTCTAATTTTCATATGTTGAATTACATTAGAATATTGTATGCATGATTCATAGGCATTTAAAGGTAAACTTATATTTGGTCAGTTAGGAGATCTTCCAACTTTGGAATAGTCCATGAACTATTGTGATAATAAATGTATTTTTTATAATGAGATCAAAGTTATTACTTATTATTTCTATTAAATATTCAAAACTTGAATATGTAATTGGAATTTTGTTTATGTTGTCAACCATAAATTTTTTTTGTAGATTGCCAATGGAAAAAATTGTGATTTCGACTTTTGGCTTCAATACTTTTCCACAACATTGTAAATTACCTTTTCACTCTTATAAAACATAATTATTATTTCAAGGCACAATTTTTTTTTCATGCAGCCTTTATTTTATTAATGAATTTAAAACTATAAGTTGATTGGATTACTATATTTGTGTAATCAAATAGAACTTGAAATTACATTACATAGCATCTCATTAAGTTTTTTTGATGTATTGGAAAGATGACAAGTAAGTTAACTTTTCATTTTATTATATTTAATTTGTTTTTGTAGTGTTTTTTCAAGTTGTTTGTGAAATCTTTAAACTCACTACACACATATAGGTTTTAAATTAATTATTATTATTTTGTATTTTTAAAAATTTGATCAACTTTTATGTCATAATTGATAAATCTCCTGCTTTATATTTTATCCATTACTACGAACTCTATTTTTGTTGATGTTAAATTTGTTTAATCATATATGTCAATTGTTATATAAATTATTTTTATTATATGTTGTTATCATTCCTATTTTTTTTCCAATGCTCTATAATATATTTTTTTCTACATGTGTAAGTATTTATTGTTCATCTTTTTGTATGCAGGTTACCTTATTTGGAAATTAACTCTCAACTTTGTCAGGCTAGCATGAACCAGTTTTATAGAGATAAAGCACAATTGGGTTACATATATCAGAAATTTTAAATTGAATTTAAGAAAGGAATGTTGAAATTATGTTATATATTTTTTTTGATTTGTAAGAAGTCCGAGTTCCCCATTGTACTTGAAGACTATTTTCTTTGTATGGATTGTAAAGAATATTGTTCTTATGTGCATGAAGTATTACAATAACAGGTGAAAATATATTTAAAATAATTATTAAATTTAAATTTATTTAAATCATAATCTTCCTTGACGTGTTTACTAAGTGTCTTAGTATTAAAAAAATTTACGATAGCTACAACATATAATGACGTTTTTTGTAGTATCATTGAATCATACCTTGACGCTAAAATAAAGAGTCATTGTTTATTAACAATGACACTTTATTTTAGGGTCAAGGTATGATTCAAAGGCACTGCAAAAAAAATGTCATTATATGTATAGACTTTTTATGTCACGCTAGCAGATGACGCTATCGATAAGCGACATAATTTATATATAATGATGCTTTTAAGCATCTTTGATTATGTTTTTTTAGTAGTGATTTATCTATTTATTTGTATATTTATTAATCAATATATATTACTATCTATATGCCTATCTATCTGTTGATTTATCTATCTATCTCTCTATCTATCTGTCTATATATCTATCTACCTATCTAACTATCATTCTATATATCTTTCTATTTCTCTATCTCTCTATCTCTCAATCTATCTATATATCTATCTATCTATATATCTATTTATATTTCTATCAATCTGTCAATCTATCTGTATATTATACTATCTATCATTCAGTCTATCAATATATGTATCTATCTTTCTATCTATTTATCTATTTGTCTATCATTCTATTTATCTATGTGTATATCGATCTATCTATCTATCTAACTATTTGTATATCTATATGTCTATTAATCTTTCAATCAAAAATATGTATCTGTTTATATCTATCTATATATCTATCTATATATCTATCTATATATCTATCTATATATTGGTCTATCTGACTGTTAATCTATCTTTATATCTAGCTGTCTATCAATTTGTCTATAAATATATCTATCTATCTATCTATCAATGATTCATCTATCTATATATCTATCTCTCTATCTATCTATCTCTCTATCTATCTATCTCTCTATCTATCTATCTATCTATATATCAATTAATTTATCTATTTATCTTTTTGTCCATCATGATATCTATCTATCTATCTGTATATCTATATGTCTATCGATTTGTATATCTATCTGTCTATTAATCTGTCTATCAATCTATGTATCATATATCTTTCTATCTGCCTATATATCTACATATCTATATATCTATATATTTATCTATCTATCTATATATTTGTATATCTATTTATTTATCTATGTATATCTATCTATCTATCTATCTGTATATAAATTTATCTAAAAATCTGTCTATTAATCAATGATTCTATCTATATATCTATTTATCTATCTGTCGATCAATCTATCAATCTGTCTATTTTTCAATCTATCTATTTATTTATCTTTTTGTCTTTCTATCTGTCTATCTATCTATATGTCTATCTATCTGTCTATTTATTTGTCTATGTGTCAATCAATCTATCTATCAATCTATCTACCTATATATTTGCCTATCTATATATCTATCTATCTATTTATCCATCAATCAATATATCTATCTAATTATCTAACTATCCATCTATTTGTATATCTATTTGTATATCTATTTATATATCCATCTATCTATCTAAATGTCGATATATCTATCTATATATCTATCAATCTAACTAACTAACTATCTATTTATCTATCTTTCTAGGTATATATCTATCTAATTATATATCTATCTATCTGTCTATTATTCTATCTATTATTCTGTCTATTAATATATATATATCTATCTATATATCTATTTATTTATCTATATGTCTTTGAATCAATCTATTTATCTATATATATATATCTATCTGTCTGTCTGTCTATCAATTTATCTATCAATCTATATATCAATCTATGTAACTTTATACCTTTCTATCTATCTACCAATATATGTATCTATCTATCTATCTAGCTGTCTATTTATCAATCAATCATATCTATCTGTGTATGTGTCTATCTATTTTTTATCAATCAATCTATCTACTGATCTATATGTACAACTATTTGTCTATCAATATGTGTATCTATCTGTCTTTCTATTTGTCTATTTTTATGTCTATCTATATATCTATCTATTTATCTATCTATCAATGTGTCTATCTAAATGTCTATTTATCTATTTTATATCTTTATATTTATCTTTCTCTCTATATTTCTACCAATCTATCTATCAATAAGTCTATAAATCAAACATCTATATGTCTATCAATCTTTTTATCTATATATCTTTATATCTATATATCTATATGTCAATCGAACTATCAATATGTTTAGATATCTATCTTTATATCTATATGTCGATTGAACTATCTTTTTGTCTATCAATGTGTTTATCAATCTGACCATCTATCTATCTATATATCTTTCTGTATATCTATTTTTCTAGCTATGTGTATATCTATATGTCTGTCTATCTGTATATCTATCTATATGCCTATCTATCTATCTATCTATTTGTTTATCTGTCTATCTATCTATCTATCTATCTATCTCTGTATCTATCCATCTATCTATCTATCTATCTTTCTATTTATCTATATATCTGTCTATCTAGTTGTCTATCTATTTGTCGACCTATCTATATTTCTATCTGTCTATCTATCTATCTATATTCTATCTATATTTCTATCTATCTATCTATTTATTTATCTGTAAATCTATCTATCAATCTGACTATTATTCTTTCTATCAATTTATCTAACTATCTGTCTATCTATCTGTCTATCTAATGTCTATCTATCTAACTATCTATATGTATATCAATCTATCTATCTATTTATCTATCTGTCTATTTGTCTATCTATTTACCTCTCTTTTTATTTGTCTATCTTTCTATTTGTCTGTCTTTCTATCTATCTATTTATCTATCTATCTATGTGGCTATCTATCTATCTATCAGTCTATCTATTTATCTTTATATCTGTCTATCTATCTATCTACCTATCTATATGTCTATCTATATGTCTATCTATCATTCTGGATATAATTCTATCTATTAATCATTATATCTATCTATCTATCTATCTATTTATACTATAAGAAAATTCATATATAGCTAGGGACAATTCCCTAGCTAAATGTGTATTTTCCTTTGCTAAATGGGATATAGTAACGAATTACTGACGGATCAATTCCCTATCTAAAGTGCTTCTTGCTAAAATTTAGCGACGAATAGTGTCCCTAGCTAAAAAGTTAGTGACGGAAAATTCTCTTGCTAAAAAAGATAAATTCACTAGATAAATTAGAAAAATAAATGAGATTTTCCATTGCAAAACGAAAATAATGATGGATGATTCCCTAGCTAAAGTGCTGGTCTATAAATTTACTGATGGTTATAGTCCATAGCTAAATAAAATTAGGGAGGAAAATACGTCGCTAATTTTAATATTTCCCAAGCTAAATTAGCTAGGGAAAATTCACTAGCTAATTTAGCAAGAGATTTTTCCGTAGATAATTTAATTTCATAATTATTTTAGAATTTAAATTATATTAAAATTTTTTGGCTAAATAATTTAATATTTTTATATCAAATTGAATAAAAATTGAAACTATAAATAATTTATATTAAACAAAAATTAAAATCATTTAATATCTTATTCGAATTCAATATTTTACATAATTGAAACAATAAAATAACAAAATTTTATTTCATCTTATTCATCAATGTATCTACCAAGAGTGCATAAAGTATAATATATCCATTAATTGAGATTGATTTCTCTTTCCCTGCTCCTCTGAACATCATTTTTCTTCTGTGACAAAGCTGTCTTGGTCACGGCACGTAATGTCTAGTCAAAAATCTCATTACTTATAGAAGATTTGTCTGAGGAATAATGCGGTATCATATCTGTAAGAAATTTAAACAACTCAGTCAAATTAAAAAAAGTTATGTTTTGATATATATATATATATATATATATATATATATATATATATATATAATCATGCAGTATATAAGTAAATATATACTAGCATTTCACTCGTACATATTTTACTGTATTATGTGTACATAAAAACAACAGTATTATGTGTACATATAAACTGAGTACAAATATACTCAGTATATATGTACATAAAATACTATAGTATTATATGTACGAATATACTAACTTTATTCGTACGTATATACCTTATTAGGTGCTGTTGCTGCTGCTCCCACTACCGCTCCTAGAACTACTGCCATTGCCTTCTCTGCTACTGCTTCTCGTGCTGCCGCTGCTTCCAATGCAGCTGCTGCTACCGCCACTACCACCACTGCTTCCGGTGGAGCCGCTGCTACTGTCACTGCCATTGCCTCCGATGCCACCGCTCCTATCACTGCCGCTGCCTCCACTGCATCCCCCGTTGCTGCCGCCACTACCACTGTAGTCGAAACTACTTCCGCTACTGCCGCTGCCGTCGCTACCATCACTGCCACTGCTACCGTAGCTGCCGCTCCTATCACTGCTAATGCTGCTGATAATAGGCTTTTACATACCTATAATAGGCTAAAACTTTACCCAATGAATTCAAAGACACACAAACATTTTCATAGATATATAAAAATAGTTATTATAGGCATAAACAAACACAAATTAAAGTTGATTGTCATACAGCTTAAACTAAAATTTAATTAAAATTTTAATATTTTTATATTAAATTTAATAAAAACAGAAACTATAAATGAAAATTTTAAATTAAACAAATAAAATTTATTGAATAACATATTCTAATACAATATTTTTAATAACTAAAAAAAATAACAAAAATTATATTACATCTTAGTAAACAATGTATCTACTGATTGTGCATAAAGTATAATTTATCAAAACATTGACATTGCTTTCTCTCCATCTGCTCCTCCGATCTCCAACTTTTGGCTGCGAAAAAGTTGTCCGTGTCATGGTGCTTCATGTCTGTTGAAAAATCCCTTCACTTATACAAGCATCGTATGGGAAACAATACGGTACCACATCTGGAAGAAATTTAAACCACTAAATAAAATCAAAATAAATTAAAAAAAACTATGTTTTGATAAATATATATTATTGCAGCAAAAATGTACATATATACTAACATTTCACTCGTACATATATTACTGCATTATTTTTACATATAAATTGTAGTATTATGAGTACATATATACCGAGTACATATATAGTCAATATATATGTAAATAAAATACTGCAGAATTATATGTATGAATATACTTACTATATACATACGTATATACCGCATTTGTTGCCATTCCTACTTCTTCCGCTGTTGCTGCCGCCCCTGCCGCTAGCTACCACACCTGCCATTACTACCACTGCCACTATGGCTATTGCCGCTGATGCCGCCACTAGCAGAGTAGCCGCCATTACCACTGCTACCTCCGTTGCCGCCATTGCCTTTTCCGGTGTAGTTGTTGTTGCTGCCGGTATAGCAGCTGCAGCCACTAATACCGCCACGACTACCGCTGCCGCCGCTGCCACTGATTCTACTACTTCCTTCACTACCTCGGCTACAGCTGCTGCCATTGCAGTCGCGTCTGCCGCCGCTGGTGCTGCCGTCGCTGCTGATGCAGCCACTTCCACTGCTTGTGCCGCTACTGCGACTACCGGTGCCACTACCACCACTACCACTTCTGGCACCATTGCCACCACTACCGTCACTGCCACTGCTACCGCCGCTGCCATAGCTACCACTGTTGATAATAGGGTTTTACATACCTATAATAGGCTAAAACTTTACCCAAATATTTTGGGGAAACACAAACATATTCACATATATATATAAATAGTTATTATAGACATGAACAAACAAAAATTACAATTGATTGACATACAATTTCAACAAAATTTTAATTAAAATAATATAATTTTTTTTAATTAAATTTAATAGAAATAGAAACTATAAATTAAAATTTTTAATTAAACAAAAAAAATTCATTTAAAACTTATTTTAATACAATATTTTAAATAACTAAAACAAAAAAAATAATAAAAATTAGATTACATCTTATTAATCAATGTATTTACCAATTGTGCATAAAGTATAATCTATCAATGCATTGACGTTGCTTTTTCTTCCTCTACTCCTCCGACCACCAACTTTCTGCTGCAAAAATGCTTTCTGAGTCACGGTGCATCATGTTTGTTGAAATATGTCTTTACTTATACAAGCTTTGTATGGGAAACAATGAGGTACCATATCTGTATGAAATTTAAACCACCAAATCAAATCAAAATAAATAAAAAAAACTATGTTTTGATGAATATATATTGCTGCAGTAAATATGTACATATATACTAGTATTTCACTTGTACATATATTACTACAGTATATGTACATATAAACTACCATATTATGCGTACATATATTACTTAGTACATATATATACTCAATATATATGTACATAAAATACTGTAGTATTGTATGGACGTATATACCACATATGTTGCCTTTTTGATGCTCCCACTAACACTGCCGCTCCTGCCGCTACCAGTGTCACTACTGCTACCATTTCCGATGCCACTGTCACTGTCGCTGCTGTCGTTGCTGATGCTACCGCTGCCAGTGCTACCGCTCCTGCTGCCGGTGCTGCCGCTACCACCCCCACTGCCGCAGCAGCTGGCACCGCAGCCAAAGCTTCCACTGATGCTGTTGATGCTGGTTGATGCCGCTGCTACTGCTTCTGCTGCTTTTGCCACTTCTGCCACTACTGCCACTAATGTCATCTCTGCCACTGTTACCACCGAAGCCACCACTACCGTCATTGTCGCCATTGTCGCTCTTATCGCCGCTGATGGTTCAGCTGCCACCACTACCGCTACTGCCGCCATTGCCACTTCCGCTACCACCGATGCCGCTTCTATTACCACCCATGCCATCACTACCAACACTTCCACTATTGAAAATAGGCTTTTACATACCTATAATAGGCTAAAACTCTACCCAAAAAATTCAGAGACACAAAAACATATTTACCGGTATATAAAAACAAATATTATAGACATGAACAAACACAAATTAATGTTGATTGTCATACAGTTTCAACAAAAATCCAAAAGATGTCCAGCAATTATGTCTAGAGATAAAGAGAGTGCAAAAATAAAATGTTTTTAGAATAATAAAGATAAGATACGCTAGCCATCTTTTTGATAAAGTTGAAATCGGTAAATATGAGACCCATGAATTGGAAGGACCATTATAATGTCTGAATGCTTTAAATCAAGATTTTTTCTTTTGTCTCACATAATATGTCCTACAAAGATTCATAATTTGGTTAATCAGAAATGCAATGAATAAAACCAGAATAAAAAAATTTGAAACATGAAAAGAAATATCATAATTATTTGCTACTTGAAGATAAAAATAAATAACTATTCAAAAATAATTCGGCTTAATATACAATCAAACAATAGGTAGACATATAATCTATGATTGATGGACATATAGAATACCAATGTATTATATATGTTTTTGCATATATATTGCCTATAGGAATGAGATCTATGTTATGATCAAAACAAAACACATGTGCTCTACTCCCCGAGCTTCCGGCATCCAATACAATGGCATATCTCTTCAACTCCCATGTTCATTTCATAATATCCCTGATTAGGAATGAGGAACAACACAAACACCACCAACAAGAAAACCTAGTTTGTTATTATGGTAGTATATTTCACTAATATAGTAAAAATTTTTCTGCTCTATAAAAGATGACACATGCTTTGATTAAAGATGAAAGAACTGGCACAATTGACTATCTTCTCTACCCATATGAATAATAAAATTGATGTTAACCAAATTTTGTTTTCCAAAACTATCAATTTCATTCACCATCCAACCTTCAAAGCATCGGAACAACATTCAAAGTTACATATTCCACTATTTGTATAGTAATTGAATATTTCTAAAAAAGTGATGTGAATTCATTGCACATGTGATAAAAAGAAAATTAGGTGCTCTTTTCAACATTTTTGATCCTCTGATAAAAATAGTCCACATGAACGGTGCATCAAAGAAAGCAAACTTTCTATAACAAAAATAAAGTGTTTTAGGTTTAAGTAAACAAACTTTCAAGTGAACTAATATATTCCAGAGTATGAAATAGTCATCTTTATCCCCACCAACTATGTCATCTTCTACAATTGTGATTCTTTCTTCATCAATCAATTGTGTACTAGATTGCTTTAAATATTACAAGGCAACACTGAAATTAGCCAATTTTTTCTTGAATTCTGATGGAGCCACAATTTTCTGCATCACAATTGACTCATGGATGAGGCTTTATGTTTATTTTCTTCCTAGGGTAACATGAGTGGAGGAAAGAACGAACCAAGAGAAAAGATGGATTATTAGTTATGAGCTACATTGTGCGACAAAGTCGCACCCCATCATGAAGTTAACCAAATAAATCTTTCATTTTGAAGTCATATTCAACAAGAAATCCCTACTATTTCTTAAGCTATTAGCCATTAATATATGTTGACAGAGAATCTATATAGGTTGCATGAATCATAATGCAATAGGTACCAGAAGCTTGTTACAAATGGATTATACACCTGCTCAAATGTTAGTTTGCACCCAATTCCCACTAAATGTGAAAGAAGATTACCTTCTCCATGCACTACATCTGATGATAGAAAATCTAAGCACAACATTGATGAAAGAATGTCAGCCCTTAGCAAATAGATGCCATGAGAAAATGCATTTTTTCAACAGATCATTCCTATTGTACCATTAATGACTTGATGGAAAAGCTTGATGCTAGATTGGGCCATAAAAATAGGAGGAGAACCTCCGTCTTGTCCATTTATACCATAGTTCAAAGGTAGGAAGCTTTGGGATTTAGCTTTGTCAAGTACAAGGAATAGCAGCAAAACCCTCTTTAATATGATGTTGCCTAGTTGTTCATAGTAACCTGGTCGATACAATCTTTCAACTGTCTTGTTATATGCATAAGCTTTGGCAAGTAAATCATGAGAGAAGATTTATTTTGTGATTACCATTTTCAAGAAAGAAATTTTTTGATTTGAATTGGATTCTCCATTTGGCAGCAAGGAGTCGGCACCAAAAATCATGTATAGACTGATTCTAAGCCAAGCTGGGTTATAATGTAGATAATAAAGTAGGGTAGTGTAACTTTTAAGAACTAGGATGGGTTTCCTTTCAATCCAACATTTGTTATAATAGGGTAGTGTGACTTCATCATTAACCTCTCTCCATCAATATTCTACGAAGAAGATAATAAAATTTACTCCACTACTTGGAAATGAAAGTTGTAATGTAGCACTTCTCTTAAGTTAATAAACAAGAATGAATGTCGATGCAAAGAGCAAGTTATGGTTAGATTCTGACCTTAACAACACTGCCCTATTCATTGAAAACCTCATTGTAGTCGACGAAATCGAAATGAGCTTCCATCCTCTACTTCAAAACATCAAAACTACAGACATCCTTCAGAGAATTTTAGAGTGTACCATACAAAACTTTTGAACTCAACGAAACATCCTTCTCCTTGTCTGACTCACCCATAGGCTTCCACATTAAATCAGAGCATCAAAGAAACTTTTATAGTAAGCCGATGACATTATTTTACTGGTTTTGATCCTGGAATATTCAATGGATGACCGAGGAATGATAAATGAAAGCGGAAAAACAAAGGATAGAAATGATGAATGCGATGATACCAAAACAAATGATGATGGAAAGGCTTGCTGCCACTGTATCGAATAGGCATCGTGCAGATAAATTGAGGAGCAATGACATCTCTCTGGTACTGTTGAAAATATCAAAAAACACGACAACCACACCCCAATTTCTTATGATGGAAACCAATTGGGTATTTTTTTGATGACTTATACCATGCCAAATTCAAGATAATTAATATCATGGACAAAAAATTGTATTATGGTGCAAAATAGAAAAACGATTGCATTTTATATGCTTAAATTACTGAAACCAATTTTATCATTTCCCAATGATGTCACCTTAAAAATTTTATATGCATAAATTTTTTAGAATTCATATTAATTTTTATGAAGATAATATGAAATAATTTTAAAGACTTAAAATTTCATATTATTTGATATAATTTATAATTTAAAAAGTTCTAAAAATTAATTAAAGTGAGAAGATTATTTAAAAAAAGTTATATTCTTTTATTTTTATAAAGAAGAAATATTAAAAGCTAATAATAAAAATCGTGCTCAATAATTTAATTCTTATTTAATTTCAGTAGGTGTAAAGATCTATGTATTTATCTTTAAATATCAATTTATTTTCTTTTAAAGTTAATGAAAATTTTGAAATTATTTGTATACTTAAAATTTTCAAATTTTTTAGTAATTATTTTTTTAAAAGTTTTCTATAATCAATAAACTATATTTTTTAACATAAAATAATATTAATATTTACTAGTTTATTCGTTACTTCAGATATTTTTGTAAATAATTTTTATTTAATTATATAATAAATTATTTTAGCTTTTTAGTTGTAGAAATTTTAATGTATGTTCATTTATTTTTTAAAATATCTTAAAAATTATTATAATTATAGAATTAATTATTATTTAATGTTTTTAATACAAATTTTTAAATTTTATAAATAAAAATTTTAGAAAAATGTTAGTATGATTTTTTACAAATTTTATAATCATTAAAATAGTTATTATTGTCTTTATTAATATAATTTTTTTTGTATTTATATATTTTTGAAATTATTTATTTATAATAACCTATTTTTATAATTATACAAGGAGAATATGTTTTTAATGGATTGGTCATTTATAAACAATGGCATATGTACCTTTATTATACAAAATAGAATAAAATATTAAAACAAATAAATTATTAAAAAAATTTAAATCATTAAAGATTACTACTGAAAAATATCTCAAGCCCAAATAGCTAGGGAAAAATCCCTAGCTAAATGCATATATTTTGTGAAAAATAGAATTTAATAAATAAATGCTTGTAATTAAATATAAAATAGTTAAAAAAATTCAGATATTTATTTTGTGATGAATTTTTTCTCGGTTTAATTAGCTAGGGATACTTCATCACTAAATTCATTGCTAAGTTTCTAGCTTTTCTTTACATGGAAATCTATGATAATATTAGCGACAGTTTTTAATTGAAAATTTTTATCACTGATCCATCACTAATTCGTCACTAATCCATCGCTAATTCTTAATTCAATATAAAATCAATAATCCCATGCAAAGCCTTAGCTAATCCCTCGGTATTTAGCTAGAGATTTTTCCTAGCTAAATTTCCCGAGCTAAACTGACATTTTCTTATAGTGATCTATCTATCTATCTATATGTCTATCTTTCTATCTATTTATCTGCCTATCTATCTGTCTATCTATGTGTCAATCTATCAATCAATCTATTTGTTTAAGTATCAATCTATCTATTTTTCTATCAATTTTACTATCTTCTATCTTTCTTTCTATCAATTTATATATCTATCTTACTTTCTATTAATCTATCAGTATATCTATCTAACTATATATCTATGTATATATATTTGTATATTTATCTATTTAATAATCTATCTACCTTTCTATCTATCTATCTATCTATATATGTATGTATGTATGTATCTATCTATCTATTTATTAATCTATCTGTCTGTCTGTCTGTCTTCTATCTATCTATCTATTTATTTATCTCTCAATCTGTCCAATAATTAGTCTTTCAATCTGTTTATCATTCTATCTATCAATTTGTGTATTAATATATCTATCAATCTTTCTATCAATTTGTCTAGGAATCTAACAATCAATCAATCTATCTATCTATATATTGACCTGTCTATCTATCTATCTATCTGTGTGTCAATCTATCTTGTTATCTATCTATCTATTTATCTATCAATTTTTATCTATCTATTTGTCTATCTTTTATTTTTTTTGTCTTTGTCTGTCTATCTATCTATCTATCTATGTGTCTATCTACTTGTCTATCTATCTATCTATCTATCTAACTATATGTCTATATATCTGTATATCAATCTATCTATCAATCTATTTACATGTCTATCTATCTGTCTAACTAACTAACTAACTAACTATCTGTCTATCTATCTATCTAACTATATGTCTATCTAACTAACTATCTGTCTATTTGTCTATCTATCAGTCTATGTATGTGGATATCTATCTATTTCTCTGTCTATCTATTTTTCTGTCTATCTATCTATCTATCTATTTTTCTTGTCTATCTATCTATCTGTCTGTCTATCAATATATTTATCTATTTATCTATATGTATATTTGTCTATTTATGCACCTATCTATCTATCTATATATCATTCTATCTATCTATCTATCTAACTTTCTATCTATTTATCTATTTGTATTTCTATATGTCTATCTATATGTCTATATGTGTGTGTATATATATATATATATATATATATCTATCTATCTATCTATATATCTATCTTTCTTTTTGTCTATTTTTCTATCTATTTATCTTTCTATCTAGCTATCAGTCTATTTATCTATTTGACTATCATTCTATCTATATATCTATATGTCTGTCTATCTGCCTGCCTGCCTTCCTATCTGTCTATTTATCTATCTGTATTTCAATCTACCTTTTTAATTATATAATAATCTATCGATCTATTTGTCTATCTATCAATAAATCTATATATCTATCTATAGGTCTATCAATTTGTCTATTTATTCATCTAAGAATATGTTTATCAATCTATTAACAATCTATCAATTTTTTAGTCTATTAATCAATCTATTTGTCTATCAATTTCTCTATAAACTTATATATCAATTTGTCTATCAATCTATATATCAAAATTTTTATCCATATGTCTATCAATCTATCTATCAATTTTTCTATCTATCTGTTTATCTATTTTTCTATTTTTCTATCTATTAATCTATCAATCATCAATCAATCAATCAATCTATCTATTTATCTATCTATCTTTTTGTCTATCTGTCTGTTTATTAGTCTTTTTGTCTATCTATCTATCTATCTTTCTATATGCCTGTCTATCTATCATCTTTTTATTTGTTTATTTATCTGTCTATCTATTTGTATATCTATCTATCTGTATATCTATATATCTATTAATATATCTATCTATCTGTCTATCTTTCTATATATTGATTTATCTATCTATCTATCTATATGTTTATCTATCTATCTATCTATCTATCTATATATCTATTTGTCTATCTATATATTTATCTGTCTATCTATCTATCTAATAATCAATCAATCAATTTATCTATTTATCTATATATCTATCTATCTATATATCTATCTATCTATCTATCTATTTATCTATCTATCTATCTATCAATTTGTCTATCTATATGCCAGTCTATCTATCTATCTATATGTCTATCTGTCTATCTATCAATCTATCAAATTATCAATCAATCTATCTGTCAATCAATCAATCAATCTATCTGTCTATCAATCTCTCATTTTATCTATCTATCTATCTATATGTATATCTATCTATCTATCTATTCGTCTATTTATCTTTCTATATATTTGTCTATCTATATGTCTACCTACCTATCTATCTCTCTATACGTCTATTAATCTGTCAATCTATCTATCTATAAATCTATCTTTCAAACTGTCTATCTATTTGTCTATGTATCTATTTGTCGGTCTATTTATTTATTAGTCAGATTATTTATTTTCTATCTATCTGTCTATCTCAATGCCTACCTGATTGTTTGCCTTTTTGAATGTGTTCTTTTCAGTATATCTATCTATCTATATATTTGTCTGTATATTTTTATATATATTTGTCTGTCTATCTGTCTATGTGTTTATATGTCTATTTGTCTATCACTACCAAAAAAAGCCTAAGTGGTTAGGGAATGTTCCCTACTATTTAGGCTTATACCATCACTAAAATAGAATAATAATGGATTTACAATAGAAATTATCCCAAGCTAAATTGCTCGTCACAAAATATTAATGAAAAATAAATTCCCTAGCAAATTTTTATACACAGAATTTCTCTAGTTAATTATATTTTTCCCTTTCATAATTCTGATCATAATTAAGAATAGTAATTTATATTTTTAGACTGAATATATACATAAAAGTTTCTAGCAAAATTAGCGAGGGAAAAATCCGTAGCTATTTTTATTCCAAAACTTTTTTTACAAATTTAATTTTTTACAAAAAATTTAATTATATATTTTTAAATTTTTATATTAAATTGAAAAAAAACATATACTATAAACCATTATTAATAATTAATAAAAAGTAAAAGCTATTAATAAATTATCTTATACAATAATTACATAGTTAAAACAAAAACATAACACAGGTATATAATTATTTAAAACTAAATCATCGCCGCCATTATTAGCTTGTGTCTTTTGTGCTTGGCTCTCTTGCATGGGTACTATGCTGGAATTCGGTGTGCTATTTATCTCGTCACGTTTGCTAAATATGACTCCATTTAGGTCATATGATGTTGTATTGTATTTATCATTTCTTTCATCTCATCATTCACTTCTTTCATTTCCTGCATTTCTTCCTTCTAAAAAGTTATCTGAAGATCCATAGAACCCTTTACTAGTGAGAAATAGCTTTCATACATTTCTCCATGAGTTCTTATAATAAAATAAAAAATAAAAAAATTGTGCTAGATATATATAAATTAAATATTATTTTTTTCATTACATACTTACCTTTCAATATTTACTATAGCAGTCAAATAGTTATGGAACAACCAAAGTATTAGCCACTTTCATAACAACTATATAGTTTTTACTCACTTAATTCAACATGGAAAATCACTCTCCTTGATACATATAAAAAAAGAACCCAACAAACAAACCCACATGTTGCACACATACACACAGTGCATGTCCAATACATCAAGCACACATGAATGTTCACTGCACCATGCACACACTATGCACTTCCAGGCAGTTATGCACCTTGGCTATGCATCTAAGTGATTACATCTCATGGCATCATTGCAAACTAGACCATGCTAACACTAGCAAAATATTCTTGCAAAATAAATCAAACACTAATAAGAACTTTAAAACCCACCTTTTGCAGTATCATCTACAATCTCGAGCCACTTGATCCAATTGTTACATTCTCTATTGGTGAACTGGCCTATCAACATTACATGCATTAATTAGTGCCTCAGTTGGTATCGATTGAACTTTATATAAGATTTGAGTTACTATAAATATGCTCCTTCACTGTTCCATTATGCATGAACTCATAAACAAGCATATTGCCACCCTCTTGACAATATCCAATGAATTGCACTAAGTTTCTGTGATGTAATATTAAAAGTAGAATCATCTATAAGAGATGCAGAAATAGTCCAAACAACAATTAGCAGCTACAATTTTTTGATAAAAAGAAAGAAGAGATTTTAGAATTATGGGTTAACCTAGAAGTTATCACGAATTAAAAAAATATAATGCTTGATTATTATTTTTTTGTTGAGATATGTTTCTAGTTTGTATATAGTTCAGTCAATGAGCTCCTCATAGTGTTAATGTTGCTCCATTCATGACCTTCTTATCCAAAATAAAATGCGCCTTTTCAAAATGGAACATGATGTCAAGATCACACTGACAATTAAGAAATCGGAATTCAAAAAAAAACTAAGTTAAATTACTTCATGTGAAGAATTGAAAGATGAGGCAGATAAGTTCATCATGTTGCAGTTAAATTCTACTACATTCCCAAAATGACGATCCATTTTTTTAACTAATATATGTATGGATTCTAAAATCACAAACTCATTCTGCAACATGTATGATTCTAATCACTAATATCATTGCTCAATTAATAGCAAAAAAAAAAAATAAAAAACAAATAAACAAAACAAATTGATTCAGCTCAACTTGATTTAGAATAACACACACTTGAAATACATCTTATGTTCAATATTGTAGAAGCGATAGGAACTTACTCCATCATTGTCAATGCCAACTCGGATAAATAAAGATGCATAGCACTGGTATACAATTTTGTAGTTATGATACTCCACAAACGAGCACTGCAAAGAGATCACAATACAAAAGCAACTTCTAATAGTGGAACATGAGCAAAACCCATGGATGTGAAGAATCCACATCTATGAGAAATGAAATTTGAAAAAAAGTAACAAGATAATAAAAGAATAAAAATGACCTACTACTCTGTGTGAGTAGTGCATTTCCGAACAACTTCACTTCTAGGGCACACCGTTCTTCAATAGTTTGCCATTCATAGTTGAACTTCCATCATTATATGGTAGATAATAGTTAATAAATTATTGATTTGAACTTACATCTTGATAAAAATATATCATACGAATAGAAGTGTGGCATATCTTTTTAGTTTGTAAGGAATCAAAAAGGTTAAAATATATATATATATATATAAAAAACAGATAGATATATAGATAGGTTGATATGTAGATAGGTAGATAGATATATAGATAGATAGATAGATAGATAACTAAATAAATAGATAGCTAGCTAGAAAGATAGATAGACAAATAGAGAGATACATTGATTGATTGATTGACATATAAATAGATAGATAGATTGAAAATATATATATATAAATAGATAGATTGAAAGAAAGAAAGATATATAGATAAATAGATATATAGATAAGAGTTAGATAGATAGATAGATATATAGATTGATTGATTGATATTCAAATAGATAGATAGATAAAGATAAATAGATAGATAGAAAGATAGATATATAGAAAGAAGACAACAAAATAAACAAACTAATAGATAGATAGATAGATAGACATACATATAGATATATAAATAGCTAGATATGTTTATAGGTAGATAGATAGTTAGATATAAATAGATAGAAGAAGAATATATAGATATAGATAGATAGATAGATAGATAGATGAATCATTAGATAGATAGAAATATATATTGATAAATTGAGAGATAGATAGAATTATATATATATATATATATATATATATATATATATATATATATATCTAGATAAATAAATAGATAGATAGATAGACAAATAGATCATATAGATATAGATATATATATATATATATATATATAAATAGACAAATAGATAGATAGGTAGATAAATAGATAGTGGAAATAAAGTAATAAAGAAAGAAAGAAAGATAGAAAGATAGATAGATAATAGATATAAATAGATAGATAATAGATATATAATTAGATAGGAATATATATATATATATATATAGCTAGATAGGCATATAGATATATAGGTAGGTAGATAGATAGACAACTAGATAGATAGACATAAATGCAAATAAATTGATAGACACATAGATAGATATATAGATAGATAGATATATAGATAGATAGATATATAGATAGATAAAAAGATAGTGAGATTGTAGATAATTAGATAGATATATAGGTAGATCTGTAGATATATAGATAACTAGATATATAGGTATATAGATAGATAGATAGCTAGGTATATATATAGATGGACAGAAATAAAAATAGACAAAAAGATAGATAGATAGATAGATAGATAGATAACTTGATAGACAAATAGATAGATAGATAGATAAATAGACAAAAAATTGATAAATAGATATATAGATATAAAGATAGATAATTAGATAATTAGATAGATAGCTATTAGATAGATAGATATATAGAAAGTTAGATAGATAGATTGGTAGATAATAGATAGATAGATATTAGATAGATAGTTATATAGAATTATAAAAAGTTAGATACATATATAGATAGAAAGATGGATATATAGATAGATAGATAGATCGATAGAAAGATAGATAGACAAATAGATTCATAGATTGATATATAATTAGACAAGTAGGTAATTATATAGACAATCATATAGAATAATAGATAAAAAGACAGATACACAGATAGATCAATAGATAGCTAGATAAATAGATAGGTAGATAGATAGACAAATAGATAGATAAATTGATAATTAGATAGACATTCAAATAGATCGAAAGTGAGATAGATAAATAGACAGAAAGATAGATAGACAAATAGATAGATAGATAGATAGATAGTAGATAGTTAGACACATATATAGACAGACAAATAGATAGATAGATTAAATCTACATAGATAGACATACAAATAACAAGATAGTAAGATAGAGAGAGAGAGAGAGAGAAATAGATAGATATATAGAAACAAAGATAACTAATTAGATTAAATAAATAGATAGATAGATAAACACATAAATATGAAGATAGATAGATGAATAGATAGATAGTTAGGTATATAGGTTGATAAATATATAGTTAGATAGATATAGATAAATAGATATAGATAGTTAGTTAAATAGATAAATTTATAGATAGATTGAAAGATAGATAAATAGATATACAGACAGATAGACAGTTAGATAGATAGATTGATAGATAGATAGACAAATATATTTATATATATAGATACTATCTAGATAGAGAGATAGATAGACATACAAATATATATATATATATATATATATATAGTTAGATAGATAGATAGATAGATAAATTGATAGATAAATTTATATATATAAAAAAATAAAGACAACTAAATAGATACACATATTGATAGATAGAGAGATAGACATATAGATAGACAGACAATCAGATATAA
Organism: Sapria himalayana; assembly: GCA_029783825.1. Classification (NCBI taxonomy): domain Eukaryota; kingdom Viridiplantae; phylum Streptophyta; class Magnoliopsida; order Malpighiales; family Rafflesiaceae; genus Sapria; species Sapria himalayana. The sequence continues at coordinate 95,413 of JAREIK010010186.1, read as the reverse complement.
AGATAGATAGATATATAGGTAGCTAGATAAATAGATAGATAGATAGAAATAGATAGAAATAGATAGATGGAAATAGATAGATGGAAATAGATAGATAAATAGATAGATATATAGAAGATAAACTGAAATAAACATAGATAAATAAATAGATAAATGGATAGATTTATAAATAGAGATCCATACAAATATATAGATAGATAGAAAATTAAATAGATAAATAGATTAACATGTATATAGATAGAAAGAGAGAGATAATTAGATAAATATATAGATAGAAAGATATAAAGATAAAAGATCGATAGACAAATAGATAGATAGATATTTTGATTGATAAATAGATAACTAGATAGTCAGACATATAGATAAATAGGTAGATTGATAGATTGACAAATAGACAAACAGATAGATAGATAGATAGGCATATAGAAAGATGGATAGATATATAGATAGATAAATATATTGATAGGTATATAGCTTGATATCTAGATAAACAAAAAGATAGCTAGATATATATATATATATAGAGAAATATAGAAAGCTAGATTGATATAAAGACAAACAGACATACAAACAGATAGACAGACAGACAGATAGATAGATATATAGATAGATAGATAGATAGATCGATAGAAAGCTAGATAGATATAAAGATAATAGATCGATAGATTAATAGAATATAGAGTGTTTGATAAATATATAGATATAAAGATAGATTGTTAGATTAATAGATAGATAGATAGATAAATAAATAAATATATATATATATATATATATATATATATATAGTCACATAGTCATATAGTCAAATAGTCAGATAGTTAGATAGTCAGATAGACAGAAAGACAAATAAATAGATATAGAGATAGATAGAAATAAAGATACACAGATAGTTTAAAGAAAGAAAGAAAGATAGACATACAAATAGAAAGACAAAGAGATAGATAAATAGACATAATGACATATAGATAGATAAAATTATAAATAGGCATAGAGATAGATAGACAGATCGATAGATAGATAAATATATAGGTACACAAATATATAGATATACATATATATTTATATAGATAAATAGATTGAAAGAAAAATAGACATATAAACATATAGACAAAAAGATATATAGAGAGATAGATAGTTATAAAGATATATAGATATATAGATAGATTGCTTGATTGATAGATATATAGACAGATCCACAGATATACAGATACATATATAGACATTTACATAGATAGACAAATAGACAAATTCATATATAGATTAATAGATAAACATATAGAAAATTTGACAAATAGAAAAATAGATTGATAGACAGTTAGACATTGTTTGATAGACAAATATATAGATTTATAGATAAATATATAGACAGATAGAGATTTAAATATATATATAGTTAAACTGATATATAGATAAATAGATAAATAAATAGATAGATTGAAGGATAGATAGGTAGAAAGATAGAGAAATATACAAATATATAGATATATAAATAGGCCAATAAATAGATATACAAATAGATATAATGAAAGATTTACAGATATAATGATAGACAGATCAATAGATAGATAGATTGAAAGAAAAATAGATAGATAGATAGGATAATATATTGAAATACTGATACATAGAAAGAAAGATAGACATATAGATAAAGTGATACATAGATAAACAGATTTATAGATAGATAGTTAAAATATATTGATATTTAGACTGATAGACATGTAGACATATAGATAGAAAGTAAGATAGACATATAAATAGAAAGGTAGATAATTTCATATATAGAGAGGTAGAAACTTAGATAGATAGATAGATAGATAGACAAATAGTCAGATATAAAAATAAACAAATAGATAGATAGAAATATAGACATATAGAGAGATATGGAGAAAGAAAGATGGATAGATAGATAGATAGAAAGATATACAGATATATATATATATATATATATATATATATATATATATATATATGGATAGACAAATATATAGATAGACAAATATATATTTAGATAGAGAGATAGATAAACTGATAGAGACCTAGATTGATAGATATATTGATAGATAATTGACTGATAGACTAATAGACTGATAAATAGATAAAGAGAGATGGATAAATAGATATAGAGATATATAGTTAATTAGATAGACTAATAGACAAATAGATAGATCAACATATAGACAAATATAAAGAAACATAGATAGATAGATAGATAGATAGAAACATAGCTAGATAGATGGGAAGTCGGATAAATAGATTAACTTATAGAATCAATTATAGATAGACAAATATATAAATATACACAAATATAGATTGAAAGATAGATCAATAGATAGATAGATAGATAAAAATATAGATAGATAGACAAATAGATAGATAGAATGACAGATAGATAGACAGATAGATAGACAGATAGATAGACAGCTAGATATTTTGACTAATAGACTGATAGACAAATAGATAGATTAATTGATTGATTGAACGAAAGAAAGAAAGATAGATAGAAATAAAGACGGATTGGTAGAAAGAAAGATAAACATATAGATAGATAGTTCATAAAATAGATAGATGGATGGATAGATATATATATACACAAATAGATAGATTAATAAATAAACAAATGGATAGTAAGACATATAGATTGATTGATTAATTGATTGATTGAAAGAAAGAAAGAAAGATAGATAGATAGATGTTCACATAGACACATGGACATATAGAAAGATAGATAAGTATACAGATAGACAGATAGATAGTTAGATAGATACACAAATAGATAGATAGATAAAAAAATAGATAGATAGATAGATAGATAGATAGATAAAAAGATAGTTTGACATAGATAAATAGGCAGATAGACAGACAGATAAATAGATAAATTAATAGATAGAAAGATAGATAGATAGACAAATTGATAGATAGGTAGATAAACAAATAGAGAGATAGACAAATTGACAAAAAGACATAAAGAATAATAGGTAGATTGGCATATAAACAGATAAACAAATAGATAGTTAGACATATAGATAGAAACACAAATTGAAAGATAGACAAATAGACATATACATAGATAATAGATAAATAAATAGATAGACAGACAGATAGATAGATAAATAGACAAATAGATAGATAGATAGATAGACATACAATTGACGAATAGATATATAGATAAATAGACAGACAAATGTATAGATAGATAGATGACTGATAGACTGATAGATAGATATATGAATCGTTAGATAGATATTTGGATAAATATATAGATATATAGATTGATAAATAGAAAGATAAATAGTTAGTTAGATAGATAGATAGATAAGTAGATAGGTAGGTAGATATATAAATAAAGATATATATATATATATATATATATATATATAAACAAATAGATAGATAGATAGATAGACATATACATAGATAGATAATAATATAGATTGATAGATAGATACATAGATAAATAATTAGTTAGATAGATTAAAAGACATTTAAATAAATATATAGATAGATAGACAGACAGATAGATATTGAGATAGATAGATATAGACATATAGATATATATATATATATATATATATATATATATATAGATTGATTGATTGATTAATAGACAACAAGATAGATAGACACACATATTCATTGATGGATCGATATTTAAAAGTATAAAAAGATAGATAGATAAACATATAGATAGATAGATTGATTGATAAATAGATAGAGAAATAAAAAGACAAATATATAAATGGACACCCATATAGATAGAAAAGGATAACCAGTTAGATAGATAGACATATATATACATAGATATACAGACAAAAAGATAGATAAATAGACATATAGATAAATAGACAGATAAATAGATAGACAGATATAACAATTGATAGATATATAAATATGCAGATATATAGTTTGATAGATATATAGATATTTAAATAAATAGATAGATATATAGATAGATAAATAGGTAGTTAGATAGATATACAGATAGATATATACAGACATAATGATTGATTGATTATAGATAGATAGATAGATAAATAGAAAGATAGATAGATACATAGATATATAGATAGATAGATAGATAGATAGATAGATAAATAGATATATATATATATATATAATAGATAGAAAGATAGATAAATAGATAGATAGATAAAAAGAAAATAGACAGACAAACTGACACTTTAGATAAATTGATAGATCGATAGTTAGATAGACAGATAGATAAATAGATAAATATGCAGATATAAAGATTAACAGATAGATAGATACTTAGATAAATAGATAATCATATAGATTGATAGTAGAGGTGCCAAATAGGCCGTGCCGAGCTGGCCTGACATTGTTTTAGGTTGCACGACCGTGCTTCTGCCCGGGCTATGCACGACATGATTACTATACAGTGTCATGCCTTGCCCTGCATGGGTTCTTAAGGCCAGGCCTGACATAGCCCACCGGCACTGCCAGTTATTTTACCATGCCAGGTCAGCCCTTATGAGCCAAATCAGGCTCGTATGGGCCGGGTTAAAAAAATTAGTTTTTTGTTTTTAATATTCATGTAATTATAAAATATAAATTAGATTAGATAATGTTTAAAAATATTAAATTATAAATTGAAAATTGTTGAATAGTTATAAAGTTTAATTTTTTTTATTTATTTTAATTATGTTTTAATTAAATTAATAGATTTATAATTTAATTTAATAAAATTAAATTTTAGAATTTTTAATGAAATTTTTAAACACAAAAATAAATGAAACATAATTTCTTTAACAAAAATTACAAAGTTACAAATCCAAACGCAAACAAAACTTCCAATCAGTGAATCCCAAACAAAAGAAAATATAATCTAATTAATAAAGAATCAAAACAAAATATTGAAATCAAAAATTAAAATCAAGCATAACACAAAACTCATAAGCATAAGCATAAATTTAACATAAGTGTCTCTGTCAAGTGTCGGCATGTCGTAATCTCATAATCGTCAACCGTGAGGCATCAAGTGGCAAAGGCATGTGGCATGGCAACGGGCAACCTCATTAATCGACCATTAGCATATCATTAACTTCTTCAACCTCAGCATAAAAATCACTATCAATTGGATCATCATCATTGGCAATCAACTTCTTCGCTTTCACTATGGTTGTAGTTCCTATCCCAGCATGATCCAAGATGCTAAATCTCGAATCCTCATAGTCCTTCATGCATGCTAAGGCCTCCATAATATCTGGACGTAATCTTGATCTCTTATACGAAATCACATTCACTGCAACAAATAAAGGAGACTCCAATGCTATGCTCGACACCAGAAAAGTCTGTAGATCTCATGCCTTCCTAGATAGCATAGGAAATGAGGACTCATATGATTTCCACCATTGTAATATATCAAGATTCTTAGTATCAGAATCTAATAGGATTGAATAGTAATCGGTATATAAGTACCGAGAAAGCTCGCTCTTATTTGATGGTCCACCCCAATATTTATCCCTCGCTAACTGAATGGAAATATCATCATCTTAAAAGATGGTTCAATGTACGTACTCATAGTCTGACAACTACTACTACCATACCTAATATTCTAATTGTTAAAAGGTCAGTTAACTTCTTGTGAATAAATCTTTTAGGTTGGACTTCCAGGTTCATTCATGAGGAAATGTAGGTCAAATCATTATCTACCTCTTCCACCATAGCCCTAGGGCCCATGCATGCAGCAAGGCAATAAAGAGATGGAATGGTGGATAGGTACTTTAAGTACTTGGTTTCCTTCTCTGCAACCATATAGCTAAGTGTTGGGTCAGCTCGATACTTCCTAAAAATGCTACTAATGTTGCATATGCATCTGAGTGCAATGTAAGTCGTGGGTGTATAAACCGACGAACACATGTTCGTCGTGTCATAAAAAATATTTAGGAATTTCATAAATGAAATTTTTGTTGCCTAGTCACTATCATTAAAAAAAGTTTGTCACTCTTACTATTGACATAGTCAAATATCACGTGTTTGTATCCAACACATGACTCTAATATCAGGTACGTGTAATTCCAATTATGTCTCATATCTGATTGAAATTTATTCTTCTTAAGATTCACAGACAAATAGAGACTACCAAACTGCTATTGTTTGTGGGGCATCCGAATGTATTTAAGTGAGTTACGTATATTATCTAAAGTGGGGGAACACACCTTCATACCCACTTGTACAATCAGGTTAATTACCTGACACATGCATCTAACGTGGAAAATCTTTTCTAATGGTGCGTCTTGGGTCATGCCGAGGTACCGTGCTAACGGGCAATGAAACCGTGCTGGGCCAGGCACGACATGAGGCCCGATTGGTATCAGCATTGCATGACATGGTTGGTGCAATGGATAGGCACGGCATGAGCATTGGGACAACACAAGATAGACAAATAGACAACTAAAAAATAGATAAATAGACAAATAGATAGTTAGATAGACAGATACACAAATTAACAAATTGACAAATAGACAAATAAGCAAATAGACAAATAAATAGACAAATAGATAACAAGATAGACAGATAGACATATAGAGAGATAGATAGATAGACATATAGATAGTTAGAGAGATAAATAAAAAGATAGACAGGTAGACAGATAGATAGATATATATATATATATAGACATATTGAAAGATAGATAAATATACATATAGATACATAGACAGATTAAATCATAATCAGATATACAGATTTACAGCTAGAAAGATAGACAAATTGATAGATAAATTGGTTGTTAGACAGATAGTTATATTGATAGATAGAAAGAAAGATAGAAAGACTGATAGCCAAATAGACAAATAGACAAAATAAACAGATAGGCATATAGACATTTAGACAGGTAGATAGATTAGAGATATAGATAGATAGATAGAAAGACAGATAGATAGATAGAAAGATAAAAGAGTTGACAAATAAACAAATAGATAGATAGATAATTAAAAAGATAGATAGATAGATATACAGATAGAATAATAGATAGATTTACTGATTGATTGATTTATAGATTGATAGATTAATAGATAGACATATATAGAAAGATATACAATATAGATAGATAAGCATATAGGCAGATAAATATATTGACAAATAGATATCTAAATAGATAGATATATAAATAGATAGAGAATTATATAGATAGAAAGATAGATAGTTAGTTAGATAGATAGTCAAGTAGATAAATAGATTAATAGATAGATAGTTAGAAAGATAGATAGAATGATAGATTGATAGAAATATAGAAAGATTGATAGACTGATAGATATATAGATAGCTAGATAGATAGATAAACATATATACACATAGATATATAGCTAGATAGACGGAAATAAAGATAGATAGATAAATAGATAGACATATAGAAATGTTGACAGATAATCACATAAATAAATTGATGGATAGAAATAAACCAGATAGATAGGTTAACAGATAGAAAAATAATTAAATAGATAGATAGAAAGATAAATACATAGACAGACATAATAGATAAATAGATAGTTAGATAGATAATGAGATAGATAGATAGATAGACAAACAGATAGACATATAGATAGATAGACAGATTTTCATATATAGAGATAGACAGACAGATATATAGATAGATAGAGAGATAGATAGATAGACTGAAAGATAGATATATAGAAAGACACATAGATAGATAGATAGATAGATAGATATACAGATAGCCAGATTGAGAGATTGACAGATAGATAGACAGAAAGATAGGCAATAGAAAAATACATAGATAGATAGATAGATATATAGTTAGATAGATAGATATACTAAATGATAGATAAACTGATAGACTGATAAATAGAAATATAGAAAGAAAGAAAGATAGATAGATACACATATATTCAAATAAACATATATTGAGATAGATAGATAAACATATATACTGATAGAAAGATAGTTAGTTAGACAAATAGACAGATATAAAGATAGATAGAAAGATAGACAAATATACAAATTGATAGATTCACAGATAGATAGGTAGATAGATTGAAAGATTGACAGATAGTTATATAAATATATAGATAGATGGATAAACAGAAAGACTGATAGACAAATAGACTAATATATAGATAGACATATAGACAGATAGACAGATAGATAGATAGACAGATAGACATAAAATAGATAGACATATAGACAAATAGATAGATAGATAAATAGATAGATAGATAGACAGATAGAATGTTAAATAGACAAATAGGCAGTAGAAAGAAAGAAAGATAGATAGTTATATATATATATATAGGTAGAAGGGTAGACAGGTAGATTGGTAGACAGATAGACAGCTAGACAGATTGACAAATAGATAGATACATAGATACACAGAATGAAAGATAGATAAAAAAATAAACATATAGATAGATAGTTAGTTAGTTTAATAGATAGAAAAATAGACAGATTGATATATAGATGACAGATAGATAGGCATGTCGATAGATATGTAGATAGATAAAAAATGATAGATAGAAAGATAAATAAACATATAGATAGATAGATAGATAGATAGAAAAATAGATAGATTGATTGATTAATTGATAGAAACTTGACATATAGAAAGATAGATAGATAGATAGACAAATATATATATATATATATATATATATATATATATATATAGAAAAATAAATAGATAAACAATTGACTTATGGTTAGATATTTAGATAGATGGATAAAAAGATAGAGAAATTGATATATAGAAAGACAGATAAATTGGTTGATAGATAAAGAGATAGACAGATAGACAAACAGACAAATAGATAGATAGATAGATAGATAGATAATTAGATATACAGATAGATAGATAAATAGAAAGATAGACAAATAGATTGACAGATAAATTAATAGATATATAGATAGAAATAAAGAAAGTTTGATAAATAGATAGATAGGCAGATAGACAAATAGATTGATAGATAGATAGATAGACATATAGACATATAGAGATATAGGCAGATAGATAAATAGTCAGATAGATATATAGAAAGATAGATAGTTAGACAGATAGATAGCTAGATAGATATATAGATAGATTGATAAAAAGATAAATTGATAAACAGATAGACTGATAGAGAGATAGACAGATAAACTGATAGACTGATAGACAAATAAACTGATAGACTAATAGACAAATAGAAAAATAAAAACATAGACAGATAAAAATATAGATAGATTATTATATAGATAGATAGACAAATAAAAAGATATATAGATAGACAAATCAACAAATAATTAGATAGATAGATAGATAGAAAAATAGACATATAGATAGATAGAGAAAAAGATAGATAGACATATAGATAGTTACACATATTAACAGATTGAAAGATAGATAAATAGATTAATTTAGTGACATATAGACAGATAGACAAATAGACAAATAGATTGATAGTTAGAAAAATAGACAGATAGATAGACAGATAGACTAATAGGTAAATAGACATATACAAAAATAGATAGATAGATAGATAAATAGATAATTGATAGACGAATAGATAAATAGATATACAGAGAGATAGATAGATTAACAGACAAATAGAAAGAAAGACATTTAGATAGATTAATAAAAAGATTTTTTGATAGATTGATATGTAGTAAGATATACAAATTGACATATACAAAGATAAAGAAATTGAAAGATAGAAATATAAATAGGTAGAAAGAGATAGATAGATGGATGGATTGATTGATTGATATAAAGATTAATAGATATGAAAATAGATAGATATACACAAAGAATGATAGAGTGATATATAGATACATAGATAAACATATAGACTTTTATAAAGATCGATAGATAGACAGATAGAAAGATAGATAGATAGATAGATAGATAGATAGATAGACATATAGACAAATAGAAAGAGTGATAGATAAATAAATAGTTAGATAAATAGATATATAGTTAAACATATAGATAGATAGATAGATAGATATATATATATATATATATATATATATTGAAAATTTGAAAGACAGACAAATTTATAAATAGATATATAAATAAATAAGTAGATATATAGACAGACAGATTGACAGACAAGTAGATAGAGAGAGAGACAGAGAGAGAAATAGAGAGAGAGATAGATATATAGATAGATTGAATGATAGAAAGATACATAGATAGATAGACAAACAAATAGATAGATATATAAAAAGATTGTTAGATAGATAGATCGATAGATATATAGATAGATAGATAAACATATAAATAGATATACAAATAGATACATAAATAGTTAGCCAAATAGATAGGCATATAGATAGATACATAGATAAAAAGATACATAGTTACATAGATATATAGAAAAAGATAGATAGATATATAGACACATAGATAATCTGATAGATAGATAGCCAAAAAGATAGATAAATATATAGTGAAATAGATACTCTGATAGATAGATAGATTGACAGACAGACAGACAGATAGATAGATAGACAGACAGATAAATAGATAGATAAATAGAAAGATTTATAAATTGACAGATATAAATATAGATAGATAGAAATATAGATAGATAGATAGATAGATTGATTGATTGATTGATAGAAAGAAATATAGACATATAGATAGAAAGATAGATTGATTGATTGATAGAAAGAAATATAGACATATAGATAGATAGATAGAAACATAGAAATATAGATAGATACTTAGATAGATAAATAGATTGATAGAAGGTAGATAAATAGATCAACTGATTAACAGATAGATAGATAGATAGATATACATATAGATAGATAGACAGATAGATATATAGATAGATAGACTGATAGATAGAGAGAGATAGAATAATAGACATAAAGACATATAGATAGATATGCATCTACATAGATAGATAGATAAAATAATAAAATGATAGATAGATTATAAATCAACATATAACAGATAGATGGATAGATAGATAAACATATTGACACAATTATATATACGAATTTAAAGATAGAAAGATAGACATATTGATAGATAGATAAATAGATAAATTCATTGTTAGATAGATCGATAGACTAATAGAAAGGCCGATTGAAAAATAGCCAAATAGATCGATAGGTAGATAGATCGATCGATAGTTCTACAGATAGATAGATAGAAAGATAGATAGACAAATAGATAAATAGATAGATAGGCGAGTAGATAGATAGATAGATACATGGATTGACTGATAGATATATTTATAGATTGATAAATTTTTAGATTGATATATTGACAGATAGAAAAAGGCAGATAGATATATATAGAGTTAGTCATATAAAAGAGATAAATAGATAGAAAGATAGACAAAAATAAAGATAGTAAAATAGATAGGTAGATAGATAAACAAATAAATAAACAAATAGATAGACAGATAGATAGTTAGTTAGATAGATAGATAAATAGATAGAAAGAATGATAGATAGTTAGAGAGATAAATAAATTAATAAATAGATAGACAGATAGAATGATAAAGTATACTAAGATAAAAACATTGACAAATAAACAGATAGATAGATAGATATTTAGATAGATAGATTGAAAGCTAGATAGAAAGGCAAGTAGATAGATAGCAAGATAGATAGTTAGATAAACAAATAGATAGATAAACAAAAGATATATAGATTGAAAGATAAAAGATAGATAGATAGATAGATAAATAGATAGATAGATAGATAAATAGATAGATAGATTTATAGATTGTCAAATAGACAAATTGATAGAGAGAGAGAGAGATAGCTAGATATATAAATAGTCATATAGACAATTGTATAGATAGATAAATAGATAGATAAATAGATAGATAAATAGATAGATAGATTTTTACTTCATAGACTTTTAGATGATAGATAGTTAGCTAGAGAGATAGATAGATAGACAGATAGTTAGACATACAGATATGTAGATAAACAGATAGATAGAAGACATATAGATAGATTTATTGATTGACTAATAGATTGATCATATACACAAATATATAGTTGATAGATATATAGGCATAGAGATAGATAAATATATATATAAATACATAGTTTGAGAAATAGATAGATAGACAAATAGATAGATAGATAAATAAATAGATAGATAAATAGATATATAGTTATATAGATACATAGATAGATAGACAGATAGAAAGATAGACAAATAGACTAAAAGACATATAGATATAAACACAAATACTCAAATAGACATGTATTCAAATTGCTAGATAGATTGATTGATTGATAGAAAAATAGACAGATAGACAATTTGATAGATATATAGATAGACAAATAGTCAATTATATAGATTGATAGGTTTATAGATAGACTGATAAATAGATTGACAGATAGATAGATAGATAGATAAAAAATAGACAGATTGAGAAATAGATAAATCTACAAATATATAAATATACATATAGATAAATAGACAAATAGACAGATAGACAAATAGTTAGAAAACTAATAGACATATAGATAATTAAATAGATATACAGATAAAAAGATAGATAGATAGAAAAATAGACATATAGATTGATTGATTGACAAATAGGAAAATAGACATATAAAAAATAAATAGATAGACATATAGATAATTATATATAGATAGGTAGATAGGTAGACAAGTAGACCGGTAGACAAGTTGACAAGTATATAGATATAGAGGTAGACAAGTAGATAAAAATATAGGTAGAGAGGTAAAAAGGTTGACACGTAGACAGACAGATACATACTTAAAAAGACAGAAAGATAGATAGTTAGATAGAGTAATAGACAGATAAACAGATAGATAGATAGATAGAGAGATAGACAGATAGAGTGATAAATAGATAGATAAAAAGATAGATAGGAAATTATACAAATAGACTATTAGACAGATAGAAAGATAGACAAATAGACAAATAAAGACGTAAATAGATAGATAAAAAGATATAAAAATAAACTAATAGATATTTTTATAGATTGATATATTTAAAGATTGAAAGATAGAATGATATGTAGATAGACAGATAAACAGATAGATTTATAGAAAGTTATATAGATAGATAGATAAAAAAATAGACACATAGACAAATAGACTAATAGACAAATAGCTAGTTAGATAGATAAATATATTGAAAGATAGATAGATTGTCAATTAGATAAATAGATTAATAGATAGATAGATTGAATGATAGAATAATATAAAGATAGAAAGATTGATAGATATATAGATAGATAGATTATTAGATAGATAGATTTTTAGATAGATATTGAAAGTTAGATACAAAGACATGTTGATAGACCACTATATAGAATGATAGATAAACATATAGATAGATAGGTAGGTAGGTTGATAGAAAGATAAATAAATAGACACATAAATATATAGATAAATAGATTGATTGATAGATTTACAAAAAGTCAGATAGATAAATTGATAGATAGAGTGATAGACAGATAGATAGGTTTATAGATAGACAAATAGATATATAGACGATTAGATAGATAGATTTTTAGATACATAGGTATAAAGAAGATAGATTGTTATATAGAGATATATATAGATAGATAGATAGATAGACCGATAGGTAGATAGACAGATAGACAAATAAAATAGATAGACAAATAGGCAAATAGACATATAGACAAACAGATAGATAGATAGATAAATATATAGATTTATAGATAGATAGATAGATAGACAAATATACAGATAGATAGATAGATAGATATATTAGCAGATAGATAGATAGAAAAATTGATAGAAATATAAATAAATAGATAGATAGATATATAGTTTGATAGAAAGATAGATATATACAAAGATAGATAGATAGAATAATTGACTGATATTTAGAAAGATAGATAGATAGATAAACATATATTCAAATAGATAGATAGAAAAATAGACAAATAGATAGATAGTGAGATAGACATATAGACAAATAGACATATATATAGATAGACATATTAACAAATATAGATAGACATATATATAGATAGACAAATATATAAATTTATTGAAATTCATATAGACAGATTGACAAATAAACTGATAGACATATAGACAGAAGATAGATAAATAGATAGACCGATCGAAAGAAAGATTGTAAGATATATAGATAGATAGATATATATATATATACACACACAAATAGAGAGATATACATATAGATAGATATATACATAGATAAACAAATATATATATATATATATGTAGACATGTAGATAGGTAGACAGGTATACAAGTAGATAAGTAGATAAGCAGATATGTAGACAGATATGCAGGTAGATAGGTAGACAGAAAGATAGGTAAAAAGGTCGATCAGTAGAAAGGTAGACATGTAGATAAATAGATAGATAGATAAATAGAAATATTGATAGATAGATAAACAAATAGATAGATCCACAAATAGCCAGAAAGACAGTTAGATAGATATAAAGAAAGATAGAGATATATTTAGATATATAGATAGATAGGCAAGTATAAAGATATATAAATAGATAGATATATAGATAGAATGATATAATGATAGAAAATAGATAGATTAACATAAAGATAGACAAATAGATTGAAATATAGATTGATAGATAAAAAAATTGATTGCTAAAAAATATACATATAGATAGATAAACAGATAGGCAGATAGATAAATAGAAAGATAGATAGATAAAAAGAAAGATAGATAGATAAATAGATTGAAAAATAGTTAGATATTTAGATTGATAGATTAGAAAAATCGACAAATTGATATACATATAGACATATAAATAGGTAGATAAATAAACAGATAGATAAATATACAGACAGATAGAAAGATAGATATAGATAGATAGATAGAATCATAAATAGATACATAGATAGACTTATAGATAGATAGATAGAAAGTGAGAGATTGATAGATAGATTGATTGATTGATAGAAAGAAAGAAATATATAAATTACTATAGATAGTTAGTTAGATAGATTATTAGATAGATAGATAGATAGATAGAGAGATAGACAGATAGGTAGATAGATAGAGAAACAGATAGATAGATAGATAGATAGATATACAGATAGACAAAAAGATACATAGACAGATTAACAAATAGATATTTTGATATATAGACAGATAGACTAATAAAGAGTTAGAAAGATATATCATTAGATAGAAAGATAGATTGAAAAATAAACATATAGATAGATAAAGAAATAGATATATAGGCAAATAGAGAAATAGATACATGCATAGATAGATTGATTAACTAATTGAAAGATTGATAGATCGACATATAGACAAATAGATAGATAGACAAAAAGATAGATAAATAGATAGATATATTGAGAAATAGTACAATAGGCAAATAAATAGATAGACAAATAGACAAATAGATAGAAAAATATATAGATAGACGGATCGATTGAATAATAGACCGATAGGCAGATCAACATATAGACAAATAGAGATAGACAAAAAAATACAAATATACATAGATAGGTATATATATACATTGATTGATAGATAGATAGATATACAAATAGATAAATAGATAGATTGATAGACAAAAAGATAGTTAGACAAAAAGATAGATATATATATATATATATAGGGAGACAAATATAGAGTTAGACAGATACACAGATAGCCAGATAGAAAGATAGATAGATAGAATGATAGAATGATAGATAGATAGATAAATAAACATATTGATAAACAAACAGATTGAAAGATAAATAGATAGATAGATAGATAGATAGATAGATAGAAAGATATACATATAGATAGATAGAAAGATATAGATATAGATAGATAGTTAGATAGAGAGATAGAGAGATAAATAGATAGACATATAGATAGATTAAAAGCTAGACATATAAACAGATAAACATATATATAGATAGATTGATTGATATATAGATAGATAAATAGTTAAATAAATTGATAGATAGTTAAGTAGATTGATTGACATATAGAAAGATAGCCAAATTGATATAAAGATAAATAAATAAATAAGGTGATAGATAGACAGCTAAATAGATAAATAGAAAGAAATATATAAAGTTAGAAAGAAAGATAGATAGATATATTGACAGATACATAGATAGAAAGACTAATATAGAGATTGATAGATAGATAGATAGATAAAAAGATTGGTTTATACATAGATGGTTAGACATATAAACAAATATATAGATAGACATATAGATAGATATACATATAGATAAAAAGACATATAGTCTATTAGACAAATAGACAATTTTATAGATAGATAGATTGATTGATTGACAGGTAGACCGATAGATAGATAAACAAATTAAAAATTAGACAAGTATATAGATAGATAGAATTATAGATAGACATATAGGGAAATAGATAAAAAGATAGTTAGACAGATAGATAGCCATATATATAGATAGATACATATATAGTTAAATAGACAGATACATAGATAGTTAAATAGACAAATAAATAGATAGAAACTTAGATAGACATATAGATAAATAGATTGGTAGATATATAGATAGATAAGTAGATAGATAAATTGAAAAATTAACACATTGACTGATAGCCAAATAGATAAATTGAAAAATAGAGAGATAGAAAGAAAGAAAGATAGATATATGTAGAGAGAAATATAAATAAAAATTTAGACAAATAGATAGATAGATACAAAGATAGATAGATAGACAAATAGACAAAAAGCAAGATAACCACATAAATAGATAGATAGATAGATAAACATTATAGACAAGAAAATAGATAGATAAATAGAAAGATCGAAAAATAAATAATAGAAATTTTTACATATAGACATTTAGATAGATATCTATATAGATAGTTATATAGGTAGATAGGTAGACAAGTAGATATGTAAACAAGTAGACACTAGTATAGATAGGAAGATAAGTAGACAGGTAGACCAGTAGATAGGTAGACCACTAGATAGATAGATAGATAGATAGATTGATTGATTGATAGATAAATATATAGATATATATATACATATATATATATATATATATATATATATATATGTATATGTGTGTATATATATATATATATCTATATATAGAAAGTTAGATAGATAGATAGATAAAAGAATAGATAGATAGATTGATTGATTGATAGATAAATGTATATAAAGATAGACAGATAGACATATAGATAGATTGATATATTGATACATAGGCAAGTAGATAGATATATAAAATATAGAGTGGTAGATCGAATTATAGAATGATATATATTTATATATAGAAAAATAAACATATAGATAGATAGAAATATAGATAAATATTTAGATAGAAGATAGATAGACTGATAGACAAATAAATAGATACACAAATAGCAGATAGAAAGATAGCCACATAGACATATATTAGAATAGATAGATTGATAGATAGATAGTCAGATAGATAGATCCATAAATAAATAGACAAATAGAGAGATATACATATAGATAGATAGAAAATTATATAGATAGATAGATAGAAAGATAGATAGATATAAAATATAAAGAAAGATAGATATATAGACATATATACAAATATATAAATATAAATTTAGATAGATTAACTAATAGATAGATAGACAAAAGACATATAGAAAAATAGACAAATAGACATATAAACATATAGTTAGATACACAAAAGATAGATAAAATGACAAATAGACTAATAGATAAATAGATAGATAGATATTTAGTTAGATAGATAGATTTTAGATAGATAGATAGAAGAAAGATAAATTGACAAATAGACTAATAGACAGATATATTTGATAGATAAATATATTAATATTTAGACAGATAGATTTATCAATTGATATATAGATATATAGATAGATAGATAGACAAATAAATAGTTAAATAGATAGATATGAAGATATGTAGACAGGTAGACAAGTAGAGATGTAGAGAGATATATAAATAGATTTTAAAATAGTTATAAAGGTAGATTGACAAATAGAAAGATACACAAATTGATATATAGATAGACAGATAAATATGTAGATATATAGACAAACAAGCAGACATATAGGTAGACACAGAAGTAGATAGGTAGATAAATATACAAATTGATAGATGGATAGATAGATTGAGATAAAGATAGATAGGTAGATAGATATATTGATAGATAGATAGATAGGAAGATAAACAGTTAGACAGATAGAAATATACATAGATTTATAGAATAATAGATAGACGGGTAGATAGATAGACAAATAGATAGATATTTAGATATACATATAGACAAATAGATATAGAGAAAAAATTACAAATAGACACATAGACATATAGACTTATAGAGAGATAGGCATAAAGATTGATAGATATATAAATAGATAAATAGATAGATAGACAGATAGATAGATAGATAGTTGGACATATCATTAGTTAGAGTTATTGACAATTTAATAGATTTACATATAGAAACATTGGAAAATAGAGATATAAATAGATAAATAGATATACAAATATATAGATAGACATATACATAAATCAATAAATAGAAAGATAGATAGCTATTTGTCTGTTTATAGATAACTAGATTTGCATTTAATTAAATTAACAGAATATGTATTTATATCTATTTGTTTATCTATCTATCAATATATTTATCTATCTGACTATCTATCTTAGGTATGAGCTTCTATATTATTCAAATAGTTGTTTTTTTAATATTTATATTAAAATAACTATCATTATACTTATATAAATAAATGAATTTTATATTTGTAAATTATTTTGTTTTTACAATTATGTTAAAAATGAAAATATAGTTCATATATAGATAATATTGTTTTTGTTTTTCTATATAATATTTTTATTAAAATATTAATGACTATGATAAATTTCTACCAATTATTTATTGTTATTAATAAATTTTTAGAAACTTTAATATTCAAACAAATATAATATTGTGCATATAAATACATGCCTTTAATATTTCGTAAAAAATCAATTATTTCTTTAATTATGTTCAAACAAAATAGATCACCATATAAATATATGAGTAAATTTCTCTACAAGTAATTATTTTTTATTATTTTATTCAAAATATATAAATGACCATATAAATATAAGAATTTGTTTTTTGTAATAATTATTTTTAAATTTTTTTTCAAGTTGAAACATTACAATGTTTTTTTTGTAATTAATAGATACATTTCAAACATTATTTTTATATAATAAATATAACATATTGCATATTATGAGGTACAAATTTTATTTTGTAAATGAATTTTATTTTTAAAGTTTTATCTTTGTAAATTGAAACTACATCACATATATATTTTAGAAATTTTTTATAATATTTATTACATAAACATATTATTAATTGTTTAGAAATTTACAACATGAATTAAAATAAATGAACATTTTATTAGAAATCAATTTTAGTTAAATGATATTAAGTGAAAGAAAAATACAAACCCTAAACATATTAAATCATAATGATTTATACAAACATATAAAAATATAATAAAAATACATTTAAGGTTGAAAAAATTAAATTTAAGTTCCAAAAAAATTAAATTTACGGTTGGAAAATGATAAAGATTAATACAATATCCAAAAAAAATATGTATGAATGAGATGAATGATATGAATAGATATTAAGTTTCTGAAACATGTAGTTATACATGTTGCATTTGTAGTTATATATAGTTTTTTATGTAATTATATATATTTAGACATATGGCTATGTATAGGTATTGATGTAAATAGATACAATTATATATAGTAATATGTTGATATACATATTGTTAACTACATTTATATATAATTACATATATATATATATATATGTATGTATGTATGTATGTATATTAAATATATGTTGTTATATCTATATATAGTTATGTTCATGTATACTATTTTTATAGTTATAGATATAGTAAAATACACTTATATATTTGTGTTATTACTCTTGGGATTATCATATTTACATAATTTATTATTTAAATATTTAATATATTGTTATATACACACTGCTCACCACAAAGACCAACACCCATTTTGTGATTAACATTTAAAATTACTAGGTTGTCGAGTGGAAAAAAAAATAAAAATCAAGTCGGCATACCTGTTGTGCAGCATCAACATCCACACAATGAGAATGCATTATATCACACATGCATGAAGTATGTATACAAATCAATTTATAAAAGCAATCCAAGCATACCATGGTGATTAATGAAGAAGAATTTCGAAATAAAAAATAAAAGAATCAAAACACCCACTTTTCCATTAAGATAATCTATGAAGAATTAGGATAGAAAACGTACTTCAGATCAATAAGAAATTCTCACTTACTCTTTGATTAGGTTTTGATGCAATGGTATCGAGAGATAGAGGCGAACTGTGGAGGACTTATGCACTTGTTAGAGTTGTCTCTTGAGTCTCGACAACAAGTGACTATATATTTTACCATAATATTTAAAATTTTCATTATAAAAACATTAAATAAACAATAAATATATAAATTACAAAAAGACTTATTTTTTTTCTTTATTATCAAAATATTTTCAACAAAATTCATGTGCGTGCAGCAAGTACACATGAAAAACAAGCACCTTTATAATTTTTAATTATAAAATTAATTAAACAATAAATATATAAATAATTTCAAAAAAATATATGCTTAGCCTTATAAAAAAAAAAATTCAAATAGCTACAAAATTTATAAACTTCATATAATAAGACATACATGAAAAGATAATTTGTCTTCTAGTTACTCTCCTAAGAGTTATAAAATATTTTTAATGTTTAAAAATATATAAATATATATATTTTATGGTTATAAATATTTAAGAATTCATTTTAATTTTTATGAAGAAAATCTGAAATTATTTTAAAGGCATAAAATTTCAAATTATTTGATATCATTAATAATTTTAAAATTCTAAAAATTACTTAAAATAAGAAGATAATTAAAAAGTTATATTTATTATTTTAATAAAGACGGAATTTTAAAAGCTAATAATAAAATTAGTACTCATTTAATTCTTATAAATTTTAGTATGGGCACACATCTATGTATTTATTTTTAAATAGTAATTTATTTTCTTTAAATTTAATAAAAAAATTAAAGTTTTATCATAATTTTAGATTTTCAAATTTTTTATTAATTATTTTTTTTTAATGTTTCATATAATCATAAATTTTTTTTTATACTTAAATAATATTATTATTTACTAGTTTATTCATCAATTCAGATATTTTTGAAAATATTTTTTATTTAATCATACAATGAATTATTTTACCTTTATATTAGTCGAAATTTTAATGTATGTTCATTTAATTTTTAAAATATCTTTAAAAATTATTATAATTATAGAATTAATTATTTAATCTTACTTTAATAATAAGTTTCTAAATTAAAAATTTTAGAAAAATTTTTTGTATAAGTTTTTTAAAAATTTATAATCATAAAAATAGTTATTTTAGTCCTTATTAATATATATATTTTTTGTATTTTTATATATTTTAAATTATTTATTTTAATATCATTTTTTATAATTTTATGAGGAGAATGTGTCTTTCAAGAATCGCTCATCTATAAACCATAACATACATTTGATAAACAAAATTAAATAAAATATTTAAATAATAAATTAAAAAAAATTAAATAATTAAATATGTGCTAGACAAAATCCATCTCTAAATCTAGAGCAATATTCCGAATATAATTAGTAGGAAAGTTTCGTCGCTAAATCTGTCGTTATATTCTTGATTTTATTAGCTAGGGAAATTTCATCGCTAACTCTATCACGTTTTTCCGGATGAAATTAGTTAGGAAAATTCTGTCGCTAAATTAGTCGCTATATTCCGGATGAAATTAGCTAAAGATATTTCATCGCTAAATCCATCGTTATATTCTGTATGTAATTAGCTAGGTAATTTCCATCTCTAAATCCATCACTATATTCTGGATTTAATTTGCTAGGAAAATTCTATCGCTAAGTTCATCGCTATATTTCGGATGAAATTAGGTAGGGAAATCCTGTCGCTAAATTCGTCACTGAATTCTTGTTGAAATTACTAGAGAAATTTCATCGCTAAATCCATCGCTAAATTCTATGCTTTTCTTTGTGCGGAATTTACGTGGTTATTCTATCACTAATCCATTGCAAATTTTTATTTCAATGAATAATCAAAAATTTCTTGCTATTCCCTAGCTAATCCCTCGTAATTAAGCTATGGATTGATCCCTAGCTAAAATTTCGAGCTAAATGAATATTTTTTTGTAGTGTTTGATCTATTTCTATAAATCTTTAAGCTTAATATATAGGCAGCTTCACCTAAGTCTTTCATTGAGAAACAATTTCCAAGCTAAGCCTTTATTTATTGTAAGAAATATATATCATTTCTAATGAGAAGTATATCGTCTATATATAAAATAAGAAAGAATACTGTACTCCCACTAACCCTTTTGTACACATAAGGTTTATCTTCAATCTTAATAAAGCCAAACTCTTTGATTACATTATCAAATCAAAGTTTCCAACTTCTTGAAGCTTGCATTAATCCATAAATAGACTTATGCAACTTACATATCTGTGTAGCACCCTTTACATCAACAAAACCTTCAGGTTGTGTCTTGTACACACCCTCAAATAAATTCCGATTGAGGAATGTAGCTTTGACATTCATTTGCTAGATTCCATTATCCTGGTAAGTTGTAATCACAAGTTAGATTCGAATGGAATTAAGCATCGCAACTAGTGAGAAGATTTCATCATAGTCTATACCATGAATTTTTTTAAAAACCTTAAGCAACCAATATCCCTTTAAAGGTATGCACATTACTATCCATGTCAGTTTTTCTTTTAAAACCCCATTTGCACCCAATAAGATTTATCCCTTTAGGTGGATCAACCAAAGACCATGCTTGGTTGGTATAAATGTATTCCATTTCAGATCTCATGGAAACCAGTCATTTCTTAGAATATGGACTCAATGCTAGTTTGTATATCTCAAATTTATTTACGATCTTCTTTTCTCCCACTAGTTTTTCTAGAAATAAATTCTCTTTCTAGAAAAACACCATTTCTTGCGACAACCACTTTTCCTTGTGTGTGAATATAATTGTAGTATCCTTTTGTTTCATTGGGATATCCTAAAAAATAGCATTTTTCTGAATTTAGTCCTAGTTTCTCTAAGACTTGGCATCTAACATAAGGTTCACAACCCTAAATCTTTATGAAAGACATTTTGGGACTATTTACTGGCTATATCTCATATGTTGTCTTTGTAACTACATTAGATGGAACACGGTTAAGGGTGAAAGAAGCTATCCCTAGAGCATTACTCTAGAAGGAAGAAGAAAGATCTACATGACTCATTATTGATCATACCATGTCTAACATTGTATGATTCCTCCTTTCTGATACACCATTTCATTGTGGTGTTCCAGGTAGAGTGAGTTGGGATATGATCCCAGATTAAACTAGATGACCACAAAACTCTTGGCTTAAGTATTCACCACCTTGATCTGATCTAAGTATCTTAATACCTTTTCCATGTTGATTTTGTACTTCATTCTCAAATTCTTTGAAATTTTCAAAGGATTTTGACTATTGTTTCAATAAATACATATAGCCATAACTACTTATATCATCAGTAAATGTAATGAAATACTGGTAGCCTCCTCTAGTTATTATATTGAAAGAGCCACATACATCATTATATATATATATGTTTTAACAAATCATTTGACCATTCTTTTCACCAGTAAAAGGAGTTATAGTCATTTTTCCTAATAGAAAAGACTCGCATGCTTCATTTGATTGAAGATCAAATGAGTCTATAAGTAAATATTTATGGAGTTTAGATATACATTTCTCATTTAACATATCTCTTTTTGTCAATGATCTACTCTTTCTTAGATCCTGCACATTATTACAAATGTGAGAAGCACATCTGATATTTAATACCCATATTGGAGAAGTAGATAAATTGATTTCAATAACATAAATACCAGAGGTAGAAGTATCACTTCCATTCTTCCTATTCAATTCTTCCAAGTATTGTTTGCATTTCCTTTTCCAATGTCCGATCTGACCTTAGTGGAAGCAAGTACATTTTTTAGCTACCCCTCACTTAGGTTTCAATGCAGAAGATTTTGCCTTGCCTTTGGTTTGGGGTTTACCCTTATATTTGGATTTATGTTTTCCTTTTCCCTTTTGCACCATCATTATGGATTTAATCTTTTTAAGATTTTGTTCAGTAGTTCTCACATTGCATAAAACTCAGGCAAAGTTTTGGCAATTTTATTTATGTTGTAATTCATGACAAATTGATTATAGTTTTTAGGTAATGATAGCAAAAACTAAATTAGTATCTAACCCTTGGCTCAATCGAAAGCCCAACCTTTCTATATTCTCAATATACCCAATCTTTTTGAGCACATGAATTCCAATAGGGCTCACTTCTATCATCTTCCATTTAAATAAGGTCTTAGATACCTCTTACCTTTCATGTCTTGCTTGCTCTTGATATAGTCATTTTAAATGTTCAACCATATCATAAGCATCCATGTTCCCATGTTGCTTCTGAAACATAGAGTTCAGGTTGCAAGCATAATGCATGTTATATCCAAAGCATCATCTTGATACCTTTTATGAGCATCCTTATCAGCACGAGGAGTATTAGGAGCGGGTGATTTAGGAATAGACTACTTTAGAACATATAATTTTCTTTCTTGTTTGAGGACAATCCTCAAATTCCTATACCAATCCAGAAAATTAGCTTCATTGAGCTTGTGCTTCTCAAGGACAAATCACAGTGATAAATTATTAGACGTGTTTGTAGACATGGTAAACTAAAACATATGCATGAATTAGGATCATATTTAAAATTTATTTAATTAGGGCTTTTATTAAATGATCCTCCCACTAAATTATTTGGTTGAAAACAATCCCTCAATTTTCTCTTTAAATTAATCCTTTAGTGGGTCAAGATCCATATTTGACCTTGTCTTGAGTTACCTTTGGCTAATCCCCCAAAATTCAGCTATTTAGGGAGGTAATATTTACTAATTACATCTAATAGAACTCTTGGAAAATTTGGTGAATAATATATTTTGTTCTTAGCCCATCTTATGGTGCATTTCCTAATTTTATGCTTATAAGTTCTCAATCTAATTGAGATAACTTAGTTAAGTCTCACCCAAAGTTCAATAGGTTGGATATAATAATTATCCTATCATACTCTAGCAAGATAAATAAAAATACTTCACTTTGGCAAACCTATCTAATATTGATCGAGGTAGTAATGAGTATCAAACCTTGGTAGGCATCTTTTATTGTCTTAATTTTTAATTTTGAGGGATATCTTTAATTGTTTAGTAAAACAACGAATTTAACATTCATCACACACATTTAAATATGTCTGTATTTATTTTACTAGGCTAGTTGTATAACAACATATATTGCACAAACACAAAATAAACATGACATGATTATGTCCCGAACTAAAACGATTTTCTCAAGCTAAAGAGAAAATCGAAATGTCAACCTAAAGATATTACATCTTATCCAAGTGCTTCCTTGGTTGTCTTATGTTGTTTGTTACTTTCTCCTTTAAAATAACTTTCTAATCTAATACTATTCTAATCATATATTACAATATCTAGAAGGAAATCTCAAGTTATATTTGAGGGGAATTAAATGAGCAAAGAAATTTATAACTTGAATTGTAGATTAAAAGGCATGACACGGAGGCTATAGTTAACTTACAACAACAACACACTTAATCCATTCATATGGGGTAAAGAGCCATAACCATCCACCATGCAAAACATACATCTAACATCACTTTATCATGATTATAATTAATCATTTTATGGGGCATTCAAATTTTGGGGTCCTAGGGGCATCGCCCCTAGTAGGGATAATGGGCATTGTCACTTAACCAAAACAAAATTGATTTCTAAAACTGATTTTTGACTTTAATCAAATCACAATTTCATCTATAATTTTTTTTAACATTTAAATATCTCCATATAACAATTAAATGAATCTATAATTGCTTATCTATAATCACAATTTCATCTATAATATTAATTTATGGATATAATCACGTTACACTCTTGTTTATCATATAAATACAATTTAGTATTCGTATTAATCGAATTAACATGAACAAGTTACAAACAATATTATTTTATCATATTAAACATATTAATATTATTGATCTGTTTCATGCATGATTAATCAAAATGCTCATAAATCATTTGTATAATCATGATAATATGTTTTTTCATATCAAATATAAACAGATATATAAAATAATTTAATCAATTCGAAACCTCCCTCTAATACCATTGTTGGGGTTCAGATAAATTTCATATTAGAATTTCATAGTGGACTAGGAACATAATAATGATCCAAGTTAATACAATTAAATATTGGACAAAATGTTACCTATTGTTGCAAAAAATTAAACTTTTGATTCTGAATGGTTTTGTCTAATTCTAGCACAGTCATGTGTTTGTGCCTCTACCAGTATCCACACAAACATATCTTTGTTATATATATTTTTTCATTCTGTATTGTCACATTTTAAATAAGCTTTGGTTTTTTTCACAAACCTTTCTAAAAGGACGTGTCATTAACTAAAAGGATGTGTCATTAATAAAACATTTTGATTTTTCACACACCTTTCTAAAAGGATGTGTCATCAATGAAACCTTTTGGTTTTTCACACACCTTTCTAAAAGGAAGCTTCATTAATGAAGCCATTTGGTTTATTACACATCTTTCTAAAATAATGTGTCATTAATGAAATCTTTTAGCTTTTCATACACCTTTCTAAAAAGATGTGTCATTAATGAAAATGATGTATCATTAATTATAATGATGTATCATTAATGACACATCATTCTAAAAGTAAGAAATGTGGGCAGTAAGTTTGTTCCCTTTTTAAAGGTCCAAACATTTACTAATTGGACCCAACTTTTTAGTCAAATTAGCTTAAGATCTTAAATGAATTTCAGCCTTAAAATTATGCCTAGTTTATTTTAGTCTAACTAAATAAAATAATCTTCAAATATATATATGTTTTTATGTGTGTGACCCAATAGGTTCTCGTAACATTTGTAGTGACTTTAAAATCTCATTTTAAAGAAACAAGTAATGAATACCATTTAGCAATACATCATTGCTACCCAAGTGATGAAAATATAATATATTCAACTTAAGCTAATTTCGTGACTTATTTGATTGTAAGACTTAGTTCTTTGTCAATGATATCTAGTTTGATTTATGAGGCATGGATAATGTCATCCTCACATGAATCTATATGTTTCTTGATCATTGAGTAAACTAAGTTAAAAAGATAAGCTTAATATCTCATATTGACTTATTTCAGCATGATCATGCATTTTAGTAGTCCTACTCAATCAAGAGGATAACTGATATCACTTTTATTATATCAATGAGACAAATTCCATCTACCTAAATCACATTCTCTGCATAATTTATTATATACATATTAAAAATTTTATAATCATTCTTGTAACAGGTGCCATTTACTGAATCTAAAGAGTACAACTTCTTAAGTAGGCAACCGAAGTGACTTCAGGTCAAAAGATAATTTATAGTAATAGTCACAAGGAGAATGTGTAAGACACTTATATAATAATCCTTGCAATATTTTTATTGCGGGTTAATTCAATATATGTTCTCCAACATATACTCATGTTTTAACTTAATATCTCATATTAGTTAACTTTCATGCTTTTCTTAATGTATTAATATTTTCCTTGATTATTAATACTTGACTAGGGAAAATTTAGAGTAATTTTCCATAGAATATATCACACTATGGAAATTTTATATTCATCAAATATATGCAAAGATCTAAATAATATAATAAATATTATTTGATGCTTTTATACATATAAAATATGATACAAAAGTCCCAAAAAAATCATTTGATGATTGAATTTTAGTGGATACTCTAACATATCTATCCATCTATCTATCAATTTATATTATGATTGACTTTCAATTTATAATTCAATTTGATGATATATCTATTCAACTATCGGTCTATCTGTTTATTTATGTATTTGAGTATTTATTTTTCTATGTATCTGACTATATGTTATTTGTCTAACAATCTTTCTATTTAACTAACTATCTATCTGTCTATCTATCTATCTGTATATCTATCTATTTGTCTATCTATCTAATCGTCTATCTATATATCTATCAATTTGTCTATCTATTTATCTATATAACTATCTACCTATCTATCTATCTATCATTCTGTCGATATGTATATATGTGTTTCTCTTTATCAGTCTCTCAGTCAATTAGTGTATTAGTATACTAGTCTATCTATCTTCTATCTATCATTCTGTCTATTTGGCTATCTATCTATCAATATTTTTAACTATACATCATCCTATCTATCTATATATCTATCCATCTATTATATGTCTTTTTGTCTATATGTCTATATGTCTATCTATTTATCTATCTATATGTCTCTTTATCTGGCTAACTATCTAACTATCTATATAACTTTCAGACTATCTGTGTATATTTCTATATGAGTATCTAGTTATATGTCTATATGCATATCTTTCTATCTATCAATCTATTTATCTCTCTATCTATATTTTTATCTATATATCTACTTAATATCTACCTATCTGTCTATCTATTATTTGTCTGTATGTCTATATGACTATATGACTATCTTGATATTTTTTTATCTATCTATATATATCCGACCATCTCTTTATTTGTCTATCAATGTATTTGTCTATTTATTTATTTATTTTTCAATCTATCTGTATATTTATTTATCGCCATCCATCTATTTGCCTATTTGTTTGTCTATATAATTGACTAGCTATATATCTATTATCTCTATATCTATTTTCTATCTATTTTCAATCTATATATCTATCTATTTATCTATATGTCTAACTATCTATTTGTCAATATGTATTTCTGTCTATCTATTAGTCTATGAGTATATTAGTCTATTAGTCTATCTATCTATCTATATGTTTATTTGTTATCTATCTATATATCTATCTGATCTATTTGTGTATCTATCTATCTATCTGTCTATATATATATATATATATATATATATATATATATCTATCTATCTATCTATCTATCAGTATATCTGTCAACCTATCTATCTATTAGTGTCTGTTTATCTCTGTCTATCTATATATCTATCTATCCATTTATCTATCTATTAGTCTATCTATATATCTATCTATCTATTTGTCCTTCTGTCATTATGTGTATATATATATATATATATATATATATATATATATATATATATATATATCTATCTATCTATATCTATATATCTATATGTCTATCTCTTTATAAGTCTATCAATCAATTAGTTTATCAGTCTATGTATCTATCTATCAATCTATTTGTCTATATGTTTTTATTCTATGTGTCTATATGTCTATCTACTTATATTTATATCTATATATCTATCTATATCTTTCTTTCTATCTGTATATCTTTTTATCTATCTATCTATTAATCTATCTATCAGTTTATGTGTGTATATGCCTATCTATTTATGTGCCTATCTACCAATTTTTGATCTATCTATATTTCTATCTGTCTATCTTTCTGTCTATCTGTCAATCTATCTTTTTTTTATATGTCTATTTCTCTACATGTCTATCTATCTATGTGTCTATCTATATATTTGTTTATATATTTATTTATCTATCTATTTTCAATCAATCAATCTATATTATATTGATCTGTCTATTTGTCAATCTATCTATCTATCAGCCTGTCTTTTTGTCTATTAGTCTAAATATCTATATACCTATCTGTCTATCTATCAAAATACCTATTTGTCTATTTATCTATCTGTTTATTTCTCTATCTTGTCTTTTAGTTTATCAATCAATTAGTCTATTTGTTTATTTGATATCATCTGTCTGTCTGTCTATCTGTTTGTCTATTAGTATATCAATTTATTTGTATACCAATACATCATCAATTTGTGAATGTGTTAGGCTATCTATCTATCTCCCAATTATTTTATGTCTACTTGTCTATCTATCTACTTGTCTATCTCTTAATCTAACTATCTTTTTATCTATATATCTATCTATTTGTCGATCTTTCTATCATTCTATCTATTTATCTATCTCTATCTATCTGTCTATCTATCTATCTATCTATCTCTCTCTCTCTATCTTTCTATGTTACTATCTATCTATCTATCTATCTATCTATCTATATATCTATTTATCTAGCTATCTATCTATCCATTTATCTATCTACATGGACTATCTATCTATCTTACTACCTATATATCTATCTATGTATATGCCTATGTACCTATCAATCTAATTATGTTTCTGTGCATATATATATATATATATATATTATTATTTGTTTATCTATATATCTTTCTATTTATATTTCTTTAGATATATCTATCTTTCTAATTTTATAATCTTTCTATCTATCTATTTCTATATTTATCTATCTATTTATCTATCTATTTTTTTCTCTATCTATATGTCTATATCTCTATCTAGCAATCTATTTATATATTTATCTTTTTATCTGTCTATCTATCTCTGTCTGTACGTCTACTTGTAAATCTATCTATTTCTCTAATTTAAATATTGTATATGTCTATCTCTATATCTGTTTGTCGTTTCAATGATATATGGTGAAAGTTCGCCTTCTTGTGCTAACATCACTTATGGGCTAAGGAGGCACAGTCAACCAGATTGTATTTGTATATATTTTTTATCTTAAATGTTTATATGTATAACTATTTATCTATAGATATGTCTGTTTGTCTTTATTCAATCTATATATCTATTTATGTATCTGTCAGTCTATCTATCTAACTCTTTATCTCTTTATATATCTATCTGTCTATCTCTTTAATCTATCTATCTTTCTATCTATCTATTTTTATATTTGTAAATATGGCTTTCTATCAATCTATATCACTATCTATCTATCAGTCTATGTTGAATTTTAGTATATCAACTTATCTATCTCTCTATATATCTAATTATCTATCTAACTCTATGTTTCTCTATGTATTTTATATATTTCAGTATATGTATATCTGACTATCAATCTATCTATTTATCTGTCTATTCATCTATATATCTATCTATCCTTCAATCTTTCAATATAACTATATATTATTAATTATCTATGTATATATATATATATATTATTGTTTATTTTTCTATCTATATATCTATATATGTGGCTATTTATATCATTGATTATCTGTCTATCTCTTTATAAGTCTATGAATCTATTAGTATATAAGTCAATGTATCTATCGATCTATTTATTTGTCTATATGCCTATCTATCTCTCTATATTATATTATAATCTATTTATTTTTCTATATGTATATCTATCTATTTAACTATCTTTCTATCTCTTATCTATTTATATGTCTATCTAGCTATCTATCATTCTATCTTAATATCTATCTCTTTGTCTATTATTCAATCAATCAATCAATATATATAATATATCTGTCTGTCTATCTATGTATATATATATATCTAACTGTATGTCTATCTATCCATCTATCTATCTATTATTCTATCTATTCATCTATATGTATATTTATCTATATCTTATCTATTTATCTCATCATATGTATAATTGTCTATCTATCTATCTATTTGTCAATCTATCTATCTATATATCTATCCATTTGTCTCTTTGTCAATGTGTCTATATATTTAGGTGTCTTTATTAATCTATTAACTATCTATATGTCTATATATCAATTTGTTAATTTATTTATCCAACTTTTTATGCCCATATCCATCTATTGGGTTTTCAGCCTATTAGTCATATTTGTCTATATATCTATCTATATATATATCTATCTATCTTTCTTTCTTTCTAGCTATCTATATATCTTTTTATATGTATATCTGTATATCTATCTGTCTATGTGTCTATATATTTGTCTATCTATCTGTCTATCTATCTATCTATCTGTTATTTGTCTATCTATTTGTTTATTTGTCTATAATATCTAATTTATTTTTCTATATATCAATCTATCAATCTTTTTCTATTTATTTGTTTATTTTATATCATATCTATCTATCTATTAGTCTATTTGTCTGTTTATCTTTATGCATAGCTATATATCTATATATATAATTTTCTATCTATCGATTTAGATATCTATCTACCTATATATCTCTCTATCTGTCTATCTTAAAATCTATCTACTTATTTATTTATGTATATATATATATATATATATATATATATATCTCTATATTTTTAGATCTATGAATATATCTACCAATCTATCTATATATATTTTTATCTATATGTCTATTAATCTATTTGTCTATCTATCTATTTTTCAAATATATCTTTTACTCTTTCTGTCTATCTATCTATCTATATGTCTATCTTTCTATATTTATATGTGTCTATCTATCTATGTGTCTATCTATCAATCTTTCAATTTATCTATTTATCTATTTATATTTATATCTATCTGTCCATATTTCGAACTATCTAACTATCATATCTATCTATTTATCTTTCTATCTATATGTCTATCTTTCTAACTATCTTACTATCATATATATCTATCTAAGTCTATATCTATCTAACTATCTAACAATCATTCTATCTATGTATCTATCTTAAAGTCTATCAGTATATCAATCTATAAATCTATCAATCTATCAATCTATCAATCTATCAATCTACTTATCTATTTGCCTTTGTATCAATCTTACAATGAATAAATCAATCTATCTATCTATCTTTGTATCTGTCTAAAAATCTATTTGTCTGTCCATCTATCTATCTATTTATCCGTCTATCTATCAATTTGTATATTTGTCTATCTATCTATATGTCTATATGTTTATCTATCTTTTTATCAATTAATCAATCTATATGGCTATTTATATATCTATCTACCTATCTATCTATCTATCTATCTTTATCTCTATCTACTTATTTATCTGCATATATGTCTATATATATATATATATATATATATATATATATCTCTCTCTATATTTTTTATCTATCTATATATCTACCTATCTATCTATATGTATTTCTATCTATATGTCTATTAAACTATTTGTCTATCTGTCTATTTGTCAAATCTATATATTACTCTATTTGTTTATCTGTCTATATGTATATGTGTATATCTACCTATGTGACTATCTATCATTCTATCAATTTCTCTATCTATCTATTTATCTTAATATCTACATGTCTATCTTTCTAACTATCTAACTATCATATCTATCAATTTATCTTTCTATCTATATGCCTTTCTTTCTAACTATATAATTGTCATATATATCTATCTACCTCTCTATTTATCTAACTATCTAACAATCATTCTATCAATGTATCTATCTTAATGTCTATTTTTATATCAATCTATCTATCTATCAATCTACATATCTATTTGTATTTCTATCAATCTATAAATGAATCAATCTATCAATCTATCTTTCTATCTTTCTAAAAATCTATATGTCTATTTGTCTATCTCTCTACCTTTCTATCTATCTATCTGTCCATCTATCTATCTATTTATCAATCTATACTATCAATCTATATATCTATCTATCAATCAATCTATCTATCTATATTTTTATCTATCAATCAATTTATCTATCTATCTATATGTTTATCAATATATCGATCTTCCTATCTATCTACAAAACAATCTATCTAATTATCTATCTATCTATCATTCTATGAATCAATCTATCTATCTATCTATCTATCTGCCTATCTACCTATCTACCTATTTGGCTATATTTTAATCTATCTATCAAATAATCAATCAATCTTTTGTATATCTATCTATTTCTCTATTTTTCTATCTATCTATTTTTTATCTATTTATCAATATTTTTGGATCTTTATCTTTCTATCTATATATTCTTTCTTTCTGTTTATCTGTTTATATATCTACCATCTATCTTTCTATCTATCTATTTGTCTATATATCTCTCTATCTATCTAATTGTGTGTGTGTGTGTGTGTATATATATATATATATATATATCTATCTATCTATTTGTCTATCTATCTATCTATCAATATATCTGTGTGTTTTCTATCTATCTATCTATCTATTTATCTATTTGTCTATCTGTATATCTATCTATCTATTTATGTCTTTCTAGCAATCTACCTATCTACATATCTATATATCTATTTGTCTGCCTATTTGCCTATTTGCCTATTTTCCTATTTGTCTATTTGTCTATGTATATGCCTGTCTATCTATATATCTATCTATTTAAATACTTGTATATCTATTTATCTATTTATTTTATATCTATTTATCTCTATCTGTCTATTAATCTATCTTTATATCTATATATGACTATCTATATATGCATTTATCTCTCTTTGTTTACTTGTTTATCTATCAATCTATATATGTCTATGTTTTTATATGGGTATCTCTCTATCTAGCTATAGGTCTATCTGATTATTTATATATGTACTAATTTGTCTTTCTGTCAATCTATGTAAATGTCAAACTATTTATCTATCTATCAGTCAGTCAATTTGTCTATCAATATATTTATATATCTAAATATCTTTTAATCTCTCTCTATATCTTTTTCTATCTATCTATCTATTTATCTATCTGTCTATCTATCTATCATTTTGTCTATCTATCTCGGTCTATCTGCCTATCTATCTATCTTTCTATCTATTTGTCTATATGCCTATTTATATATTTGTTTATCTCTCTCTATTTATTTTTCTATTTGTAAATCTATTTATATATTTGTCTATCTATCTTTCTGCCATTCTAGTTATTTATCTATTTATATATATGTCTTTCTTTCTATCTATATATCGATATATCTATATTTTTAACTATATATATGTCTATCTATCTGTCTATCTATCTATCTATCTATATGTTTATTTATCTATCTGCCTATGTGTATATATATCTATTTGTCTATCTTTCTATTTTTTTATCTATTTAGCTGTCTATCTGTATATTTGTCTATTTGTCTATTATTTATCTGCCTATATATCTATCTTTCTATAAGTCTATAAACCTATCTATCAAACTCTTTATTGATCTATTTGTGTATCTATCTTTCTTTCTTTCTTTGTATCTGTCTATTTGTCTATCTCTCATTCTATATATTAGTATATTAGTCAACTAGTCTATCAGTCTATCTATCAATCAATCTATCTTTCTATCTAATTATTTATATATCTATATGTTTATATTCTTATTTTTTTATCTATATAACAGCCTATTACTCAATCTTTCTACTATTATTTCTCTCTGTCTATATGTCTTTTTATATATCTCTGTATTGGTTTATCTATCTATCTGTCTATATGTCTATTTATCTCTCTATCTATTTTCGTATATGTCTATATGCCTATCAATTCATCTATCAATTTGTAAATCTATCTATCTATCTACAAGATAATCCATCTAGCTATCTATCTGTCTATTTGTCTAACTATCTTTCTCTAAATCTTTCTATCAGTATTTTAGTCTATCAATCTATCAATCTATCAATCTATCTATCTATCTATTTTTCTATCTATCTTTCTATCTAATTTTTAATCTATCTATCTATCTTTCAATTTATCTATCTATCTATCTATCATACTTTTAGTCAATATCTCTATCTGTCTATCCATCTATCTATCTCTCTATCTATTTGTTTATATGTCTATCTATCTATCTCTCTATCTATATGTCTATATGTGTATCTATCTCTTCATCTAACTATGTATCTATCCTTCTACACACACACACATGTGCGCACACACACACACGCACACACACACACATATATATATATCTTTCTGTCTATCTTCCTATATTCAAATCGATCTATCTAAATATTTGTCTGTGTGTCTATCTGTCTATCTTTGTATCTTCCAATCTATCTATCTATCTATCTATGTGTCTATATATCTATTTATATATTTATCAATATTTCTATCACTCTATATCTTTATA
Organism: Sapria himalayana; assembly: GCA_029783825.1. Classification (NCBI taxonomy): domain Eukaryota; kingdom Viridiplantae; phylum Streptophyta; class Magnoliopsida; order Malpighiales; family Rafflesiaceae; genus Sapria; species Sapria himalayana. The sequence goes on along the minus strand of JAREIK010010186.1, from coordinate 59,437 downwards.
TATCTATCTATATATTTATCCAACTTCTATTTGTTTATCTATCATCTATCTATCTGTCTATCTATCTATATGTCTATCTATCAATCTTTATTTATTTCTATCTATATTCAGTATGTTTGTCTATATATATATATATATATATATATATATATATATATATGTATTTATTTATTTATGTATATATCTATTTATTTGTCTATCACTCTATCTATATATCTGCCTATCTGTATATCCATCTATCTATCTTACTATCTTTCAGTCTATCAATCTATCAATCTTTCTATCTATTTAATTATCTATTATCTATCTATCTATCTATCTATAATCTATTTATCTCTCTATCTGTCTACCAATCTCTATGTCCATCTATCCATGAATTTATTTATCTTTCTATCTATCTGTCTATCTATCTATCTATCTATCTAATTATCTATCTATAAATTTATAATTTATCAATTATTATATATCTATCTATTTGTGTATCTATCTATATGCCTATTTGCCTATATTTTTATCTATCTATCTATTGATATATCTATCTATCTATCTATTTGTCTATCTATATATCTCTCTATTTATTTCTCTATATTTTTATTTATTTATCTATCTATCTATTTGGCTATCTGTCATAATGACTATTTATCTATTTGTCAATCTATCATTCTGTTTATATATCTAGTTTATATCTACTTATCTATCAATTTACCTATGTTTATAACTATCTATCTATATATCAATCTATCTATCTAAATATTTGGCTATTTGTCTATCTATCTATCTATTTGTCTATATTTTTATCTTTTTATCTAACTATTTATTTTGTATATCTATCAAACTATCAAACTATCTATATTTCTTTCCAATTGTTTATATGTCTATCAGTCTATTTATCTATCTCTCTATCTTTTTGTCTATCTATGTATTTATTATTCTATCTATCTATCTATCAATCTATCTCTCAATATATCTATTTCTCTATCTATCTTACTGTTTATCTATTTATATTTTTATTTGTCTATCTATCTATTTATCTATATATTATCGATATGTTGATTTGTTTATTTTTATATTTGTTTATCTATCTATCTTTCTTTCTTTCTATCTATCTATTAATATATCTGCCTATCTGTCTATCTTACTATTTGACTATTTTAGTATTATTTATTTTCTATTTTTCTATTTGTCTATCTATCTATCTACATATCTATATATTTAATCTATCAGTCTATCTAACTATCTATATTTGTATTTATTTTCATTCTATCTATAAATCTATCTATGTTTCTATCTATCTACCTATCTATTTGTTTATCTATATACCTATATATCTGAATAACTATCATTCTACCTATCTGCCTATTTATCTTTCTATCTGTTAATTTTTCTATCTCTCTATTTGTCTATCCATATATCTTTCAATTTTTCTAACTATCTATCTATTAATCTATAAGTCTATTTGTCTATTTGTATATCTATCTAGTATATATATGTCTATTTGTTTATCTACCTATATGACAAGCTACCTGTATATCTATCTTTCTATTTGTCTATCTACCAATATGTTTATCTATCTATCTTTCTATATATCTAACTATCTATCTGACTATCTATCCATCTATCTCTCTATTTGTTTATTTATCTTTTTGTCAATCTATATATTTATTTATTTATCTATCTATCTATTTTTTGTCTACCAATCTATCTATCTGTATATATCTATATGTCTATCTATTTATCTATTTATATAAGTGTTTCTCTTTCTGTCTATATGTCTATTAGAATATCTGTCTATTAGAATATCTATCTATCTGAATATCTGTCTATCTGTATATTTTCCTATATGGATATCTACCTATCTATCATTTTGTCTATTTATCGATTTTTTTATCTATCGATATTTCTATAGGTCTATCTAACTAATTGTCTATCTATATATCTATTGATATATTTATCTGTCTTTCTGTCAATTTATATATCTATCTATTTATATGTCTATCTGTCTATCTGACTATCTGTCTATTTTTTTATCTATATATTTCTTTATCTATTTATATTTCTATATGTATTTCTATTAATATGTCTATCTGACTATTATCTATATGACTAACTATATATTTGTCTATATGTCTATCGATCTATCAGTCTATATATCTATCTATCAATATATCTATCTATCTATCTCTTTCTATATATCTATGAAAATGTCTATCTATCTATCTGTATTTCTATATATATATATATATATATATCTCTCTCTCTCTCTCTCACTTTCTCTGTAAATTTCTCTATCTATATATCATTCTATTTATCCATCTATTTGTCTATATATCTATCAATTTATTAGTCTATATAACTATGTGTCATTTTTATCTATCTATCTTTCTTTCTATCTAGGTATTTGTCTAATAGTCTACTTGCCTTTCTATCTATCTATCTATCTATATATTAATCTGTCTATCTGTCGATTTGGTTATTTATCTAACTTTCTATCTATATATCTATTTGGCTATCTGTCGATCTATCCATATGTCTATCATCTATTTGTTAGTATATATGACTATCTTTCTTTGTTTCTATTTACTTGTCTATTTATCTTTCTATCAATTTGTCATTTTTCTATTTGCTATTTGTGTGTTTTGTCTATCTACTATCTATCTATTTCTCTATCTATCATTTTTGTTATCTATCTATCTATCTGTTTATTTGATAATCTAACTATCTTTCTATATGTCTATTTTTCAATTTGTCTATATGTCTATCTGTCTATCTATTTATATGTCTATAAGTCTCTCGATCTATCAGTCTATTAGTCAATCAATCAATCAATCAATTATTCTATCTATCTCTCTATGAATCTATCTGTTTATCTATCTATCAGTCAATTTATCAATTTATTTTATTTATATCTATCTATCTATATTTCTATTTGTCTATATATATATATATCTATCTATCTATCTATCTAAAAGTCAATCAATCTATGTGTCTATTTATTAATCTAGGTATCTATCCATCTATGTATCTATTTATCAACTACTTGCCTTTCTCTCTATCTTTCTATCTATCTATCTATCTATGTATCTATCTATATATTTGCCTATCTAGCTATCAATCTATTTATATATCTATCTATCAATATAACTATTTGTCTATCGGAATATCTATCTATATACCTATTTATCTCTCTATCTATCTGTCAATATGTCTATCTATCCATCTAACATTTTTTTGTCAATTTATCTATTTACCTATATGTATATTTTTCTATTTGCCTATTTGTATATATCTCAATCTTACTATCTATCTTTCTATCCATGAGTCTATCAGTTTATATCTATCTATATAACTATCTATCTATTGATCTATCTATATGTCTATCTATGTGTATATCTATCTAATTATGTATTTATATTTGAATCTATAAATCTATTTCTATATATATTATATACATACCTGTTTATTGATCTATCTAACTATCTATCTATCTATCTATCTAACTGTCTATCTATTTGTTTACTTGTCTTTATGTCTATCTTGAATCTATCTATATGTTGATCTATCTATATGTCTATTTATCTATATATCTATCTATTTATCTATCTATCTTTCTATTTGTCTATCTTTCTATCTGACTGTGTATCTATCTATATATTTTACTATTTGTTAAAATGTCTATCTATCTATTATTTTATTAATTAATTTGTCTATATATCTATCTATTTATCTATTTATTTCTTTATCTATAAATTAGTCTATTAATCTATTAGACTATCTATCTATCTATCTATCTATCTATGTTTATTTCATTATTTTTTCTTTTTGCCCATCTTTATATCTATATATAAGTCTATTAGTCAATATGTATGTGTATCTAATCTATCTATCTATCTATCTATCTATTTGTCTATCTATATATCTATTTATCTATATATCTATATATTTATGTATATGTTATTTGTCTATCTATCTATCTGTCTTTCTATTTATCTATCTATTTGTCTATCTATATATTTGTCGATATGTTAACATTTCTATCTTTCTATCTTTCTATCTTTCTATCTATCTATATGTCTATATGTCTATCTATGTATTTGTATTTCATCTATATGTTTATTTCTCAATATATCTTTCTGTCTATCAGTTTATCTATCGATATCTCTATTTATCTATCTATATCTCTATCTATATATCTATCTATCTAACTATTTATTTGACTATTTGTCTATTTGACTATTTGTCTATCTATCTATCTATCTATTTTTAATCTGTATATTAATATAAAAATCTATCTATCTGTCTATCTATCTAGCTATCTATCTGTCAAATTCTTTATAAGTCTAGAAATCAATGAGTCTATCGGTCATATTGGCCTTTTTATTTATTAGTCTATCTTTGTGTCTATCGGTTTATGTGTCTATTTGTCTATCTAACTATTTGTCAATCAATCTATCTATCTATATATTTGTCTATATGAATATCTCTATATCTATCTATTTGACTATTTCTCAAAATATCAAACTATCTATATGTGTATCTATATATTTGTATATATTTATCTATTTACCTTTCTATTAGTGGATTAGTCAATCTATCTATCAGTCAATATATCTATCTCTTTGTCTATTTCTTTATTTATTAATCTAACTATCAATCAATCTATCTATCTAACTATCTAATTATCTCTCTATCATTATGTATATTTATATATATCTATATCTGATTATGAGTCTATCACTCTATTAGTCTATTAGTTTATCTATCTATCATTCTATCTAAATATCTTTCTATCTATCTGTCGATATCTCTATATTACTATCTTTATATATGTTTATCTATCTATCAATTTATTTGTTTGTCTATCTATCTATCTACCTATTTATCTATATATCTGACTATATATCAATATATCTATCTATCTATCTTTATATCTGTCTATCTATGTATTTATTTATCTCTATCAATATCTATCTATTTATCTATCTATCAATATCTGTCTATCTATTTATCTATCTATCAATTTGTCTATCGTCTCTCTGTCTATATTTCTAATTGTCTATCTATCTATTTGTCTATTTATTTATCCATCTTTCTATTTGTCTATCTATATATTTTTCTATCTATTAATCTGAATATTTGTATATCTCTATTTGTCTACCAGTCTATCCATAAATCTATCAATTTGTTAATATGTCTATCTATCTATCTATCTATTTGTCTGTCTTTATATCTATTTTTATATCTATTTATCTATATAAATAACTGTCTATCTATCTATCTATCTTTCTATTTGTCTATATTTTAAAGAAGTTATATGTCTATTGTGATCAATCAATCTGACTATCTATCTATCTTTTTATCTATCTATGTACATAGATCACTATCTGCTTATCTATCTATTGTTTTTCTATCTATCTATCTGTTTGTTTGTTTTTCTATCTATCTATCTATCTATTTGTCTATCTATTGATATCTATAGCTATCTATCTATCTTTTTGACTATCTGTCTATATTTCTGTCTATCTATTTATCTATTAGTCTTTCTGTCTATATGTCTACTTATCTATATGTCTGTCTATCTATCTATCTTTCTTTCTTTCTTTTTCTATCTATATGTCTATTTGTCTATATATCTATCAATTAGTCTTTCTATTTTTTGACTATATGTCTATATGGGTATCCATTTATCTATCTATCTCTATGTCAATATATCTATTTGTCTATCTGTCTATTTTTTTGATTGTCTATTTGTTCATCTATCTATCTGTATATCTATTTATCTCTATATTTGTCTGTCTATTTTTCAAAGTCTATATTTATCTAAGTATCTATATGTCTATATATTTGTATATATGTCTATCTCTTTATCTATCTATCTATCTATTTGTCTATTTCTTAATATGTCAATCAATCTTTCTATCTATCAGACTATCTCTCTAACTATCAATTAGTATATCAGTCTATTAGTCAATTGATCCACTCTAGCATTCAAATTATCTGAAGATGCTTCCTTGTGAAGAGTTTTTAGTGTATAAAGCAGGTGAGAATTGATATCATTTGAAAGATGTTGAATGAAGAGATTAATAATTGAAGGGGGATATGATTTGATGATATTAAAACAAAGTAGGATAAATAATCTTATTTCAGATTTAAAAATCTTATGAATCTGCATGGAATATACTTAGACAAAGATTTAAAACACTTATTTTATACATTTATCAGAAAATCTTATAAATGAGAGATTTCTTAAGAGTTTATAGTAATTTATAAGTAACTACCGATTATAATTGATATATTTAAAATCCAATTTTCAAATTCTTGTGGATTTCAAATATGGATTACAATGTTCTTCCATTTGGTCTTCAACTTAATGACTTATTCAAATGTTAACTTAGATATACCTTTCTATCTAATAAGATATCATATCTTTATGCAATGACAAAAATTTTCCAAACTATAAGAATAGTAAGTCTTGAATTCAAGATTAATAATGCACGATCTCTTAATCTTTTGAGGTAAGACTGTCAAGATAATATACTAGTACACTTTATTTTCTTATCTAGCCTTCATATTTTAAATGCTTCCAAATATTAAGATATGATAAGATAATATGGAGATCACATTCACACCCAAGTACAGAAGACTTGCTTTAACAGGATATATAAAAAGAGATAAATATCTCAACAAATTTACCCAATAATTTTGTAGAGACTGTGTTTGAAGAGACTATGTAATACACAAATTTTTTAAGTGATCAATCATCTTAATATTATTCTCTCATAAACAAATTTAACTTCAAACTTAATATGAAAACCAATATTAGTATTTAAATGGTCTCATGATCAATACTTATGAGACAACCTCTTTGAGGATAAGATGTTATACTCAAAATTATATGAATTAGCAAAAAAATAACTCAAAAAATAATAAAATATGTACAATGAGTATATAAAATCTCAACTTGGATTGTGTCTACTCACATGTTAACAGCTCATATATAAAGTAAAAAAACATAAACACAAATAAAATGCAACATCCTCAAATTGATGTACAAATTGAAATTTATGATATCAATTTTTTAAAAAAACAAATTGAAATTTATTCAAGTCTTTCATGAAGATATTCACTTGTTATTTTATTATATAAACATAAAATATACACATAATATCATTTTAGATCTTTTTTTTTGAAAAAAATAATAATTCATTTTCTATATATTTTATTTGCTAGTAAAATATCAAAATAAATATTATATATCATTATCATGAAAATTTCTTAATAATATTATTTATCATTAAACACTTGAGATTAATCATCTAAGAGATTCTTAATAAAATTATTTATCAGAATAAATAACAAAATACAATATCCACAACAAATTGATGAACAAATACTCATGATATCAAATTTTAAAAAAATTGTTGAGATTTATTCAATACCTTCATGAAAATATTCACTAGTTAATTTATTATATAAACATAAATTATACACATAATATAATCTTAAATCTTTTTTTTGAAAAAAAATTAATTCATTTTATATACTTTATTTGCTCTTGAAACATCAAAATTAATATTATATATCATTATCTAATTATTATAATAAAAAATAAAAAGAAAAACAAAATATTATTCAATCTCTTCAAATAAATAATTAATCTAAAATTTATCACTTATGATCATTATCATCAGATTTAATTTGTATCTATATCAAATCTCAAAATAATATTTATTTATTATTTTTCAAATATATAAAATCCCAACTTAAATATGAATGCTCGAATAATTGTAAAAGCATTGATCCCAAAAGATATCTAGGGCCTAAAAATTTCATCTCATCCTTCAGTATATGATAAGCTGCATCTATCTGAATTATAATAAAAAATCTAAATAATTATTAATTATGCTTATTATAATAATTATATCTGATATTATAATCATCAGATAATTAATCTTACATATGATTTTCTAATATGTGAGAGTTGGCTAAATAAATCAGATCAAACATAAATCTAATATTTTAGTCAATCAAAATATCTATTACAATATAAGTCAAAGGATCAACTCAAAGTACATATATCAACTACATATCTTAGCTATGACAAATTTTTTCTCATTAAAATAATCTATATTTATCTGTGAATCTAAAAAATAAAAAAATTCAAATAAATATAAGATACCATTTAAATTACACTTATTTGATAGTAATGTATTTGATATGTTGTACCAGTCTCTCTTTTTATTTATCATATTGATTTATTTTGTGATCTTCCATACAACTCCATACTTCAAACTTTTATAATTAATATCTGAAACATGAAGATTTTTTTCAAAAATTAAAATAATTATGCATTCTAGAAGACATGTGCTAGTATAAATCTAATGTGCCAAAAATTTTGAATCCTTGGCACATTTATCATTACTCTATAAATTGCAAAGATCATTTATTATAAAATTAAAATGTATCCCTTGAGCACACAATATTTGCTAGAATATACACATAAAGCACATGGATGACGTTTTTATATGTGTGTATTTTAGGACAATATAAAACAAGCATTCAGACCTCAGCCATGAGTTTCTCTTCTAGCCTCAGATTGGGAATTCTTGGTGATGCGCCCAAGTTATACACCAACTGATCATCTATTATGCCATTACTTGTCAAATTCTTTTTATGAGTTATATTTGTTACTGGTGATCGCTTCAACTGTTGGATAAAAAAACAAATCAAAGAATACTATTGATAATTGCAAACTAGTAAAGAAAGTGAATTACTTAATGGCCTTTTATAATTAAGTAGAAGTTGATAAAACAACTAGCTGTCATAGTCATAGGTCCCAATAACAAATTATGTTTAGGTGTTTCGGGTCAAAAAACAAAGTTGCTGCAATTTTCCATTAATAGCTACATTGTTCTAGACATGAAAGTTAAATATTTTAGAGCAGCAAGATCTTTCTGTTGAAATACATGCAAACCCATGCGAAAATAATATGATAGTGAATGAACCTTTTTAGAGGTTTAGATTGAGGAGCATACAGTCACTTGCGGGATCATCCCTTACTAAATAGGCTTCCAAGGTATTCCTCATCTTCGGCATCAGCCTTGTTGTAACTATCATCACTTATATCTCGTTGTCATAATTTGATTCTAATACAGTGGATTTATGGGAGACTAGTGTTGATTGCACCAGCCTCCAGTTGGCTCTCCTTGGCCCTGGTTGCTGGACCACTCCAAAAGTGGCCGCCATCATCACTAGCTGGTCGCCTATCCATTTATACACTTCGACTGGTGTTGGCACTTTGCCGATGGGGACTCAGTGGAAAGTTAAAGAGGGAAAACATGCAAAACTGTGTCGACCTAGCAACTAAGATTTGTGTGAAAAACTGAAAATTGAACATAATAATTTATGATTTAATTTTTTGATTTTATTAATTACACATAATCATCTATTCATGTATATTATACAAGTGGAGTAATTCAACTTCTAAATACAAGATATTAATAGATTAACCACCCAGAAGACTAATTCTTCAAATACTAGGTCCATATTTAACAAATAACTATATATATATAGTTATTTATCATCCCCTCAAACTCATGATGCACCAATTATAAGCATTGATAATTTATCAACTAGAAAATGAGAATGAAAATTTGAACACAACTTAATAAAGAAATCTACAAGCTATAAGGAAGAAAAGAAACAAAAAAAAAAGTGATGGTGTCATACTTGAGATGATAATGTGTAATATGACAATCAATTTTAATGTGCGTGATTCATTCATTCATGACTAATTTATGAATAATTTGAATAACACTCTTGTAATCACAATATATAATAATTGAGTGAGAAAGCAATACTCTCATATATGCAAATAACTAACATAACCACACATAATTTCTATTGTATAAATATCGTAGCATAATACTCTGCTTTAATTGAAGATAGAGAAATAAATAATTATTTTTATAGAGAAAGCAAAAAATCAACTACATGAACAATATAAGCAATATCAAGATGAGTAATAGTAAGATATGTAAGCTCCAACAATAGTATGACATAATATAGGATCAGACAAAGGCACATTCATTACAAGAAAAATCACATTTAGCTAGGTAATTCCCTAGCTAAATCGATATTTTCTTGTAGTGTGAGATTTTTCACGTTTGAGATATGTATCATATAAAAATTTAATAGTATAAAACAACATAAAAAATAACCTCGCACATTAAAACATATACAAAATATATTAAAATATTAGAATATATATAAAAAATAAATGTAATAGACTAGTAGTTTATAGGCATAAAAGAAGAAATTTCAACTAGATATCAAGCATCATTGAAATCATACATATCTAATTATATAATTATGTGTTATTATCATTATAAAATATCTGACTATGTTAAGAAAAATTAATAAAATAATAATCAATGACTCATACTAGACATGAGATTTTACTTTCTAAGATTTATAATAATCTTTTATAATATGATGAATATGAATTCATCTACAAATGCTCATACATTATACTTGGGTATATATGCAATATGAATAATATATTTACAAATTAAAGAATTTCATTTTTGAAGACAATTAAAATAAAAAAAATATTTTAAATATTAATCTTTATTTTATTTCTTTACTACTTGATTGCTTATATAAATCATAGGATTAAGATCAAAAGAATAATAATATTATCAAATTTATATCAATTTTCATAAATTGACTATAAGAACTTTAAAATAAAATTTAAGAATAATTATATAATTTATTTAAACATTATAAATATAAATATGATATTTTTAGTGATTATCTAAGTATGGAGATCAATATCATATTTGAAGATTAATTTTTTCATTCAATTAGCTAAAGACAATTGATAAAAAGTCATCTAAATAGGAATAAGTTATCAAGATATTTGAATATTAGTTACTATTTCATCTTATCTAATAATTACAAAAAAAATTAATAAATTGAATAGTAAAAATTATACAAATACACTTTTTTCCATTTATCTTAGATGATATTTGAACATGATATACTAACTCCTCAGATATCTAGTATAGCATCAATGTTTTTTATTATGAATATAATTTTAGATAGAAAGACCAGGTTATAATCAAATATTATTGAATCTTTATCATGCTTAAATAATTAGGATAAAGCATGAATGAGTCTTTAAGATAAAATCTAAAGACATATACAAAAATAATGAAACCAAAACTTATAGATGTGATAATTCAAACCAAACCATGTGATATTTAACACTAATTCTACCCTATCATATTTTATTTTATAATCTTTTTATTGTATTTTTTATAAGCATTTATATTTGCATTTTTAGACTTGTATATATTTTTAATATACTTTTTTACATTGATAATCATATATAGTGTGGTTTAAATATTAATAAAGTATAATTTTTTTATAATATTATTTTTTTTTCTCAAATAAATATATATAGATAGAAGTAGCCAAGAGGTGAGAGAATAGATCCTAGTCAAAACAAGCCCAAGCTAGAATGAGTTAGCCACATGTTAATTTTTAACCTGAGCCAAAACCAATCTAACGAGTTCCATTCTGCCCTAGGACAATGAGGCTGCTAGACACCTTTGTTTGTTGTCAGGCTAGCACGACATGTCCCATGCTAAAAAGCATGATGCTCGACACCACATTGTTGTCTAGTTGAACCTCAAAAAAATAGATCATGTTGGTCTGGTATGACCTATTTGCCACCTCTATTTTAGCTTATTACATTATATTTTTTTTTTTATGTTATGTTGATGAAAACTCATAACATATAGACTGCGTCAGTAGCATTTATCTATTATATAGGAGTATTGTTTATATGTATTTTCATATTAAGTATCATGAATATTCTTCTCTTTGATTTCTACATATTCAATAGTAGATCTTTATAATATTAAAAAAAATAATTCTTTTTTATTTTATAAAAATGTACCAATAAAAAACACTAAGATTATATAAATCAATAATAAAGATAAAATACAAGATATTATTATAAGCAATTACTCTACAATGTCATCGAATCAACGAGTTGTGTAATTTAATCTATAATGATCTAATAATTAAAGTCATCTAAGATAAAATAATCAAGTCAAGTCTTACCTACTCAAAACTATAATTACATGTTGATTACCTATTATACCAAGATACTGAATTTGTTCAATTTTCCTATATCCTTTGAAACTATTAGTTTATTCACTACACCTAATATTTTTTGCATTTGCTTCATGGGCAACTTTTCTTTTGACCAAGGTTAGTGTGATTAAGTGTCTACTTTTTGTCTATCTTTCATTTTTAAACTGAAGTTTGATTTCATGATATTACTTTTGTAACACAAGAAGTTAAGGGTGTTGGTGTTGGGCTGATAGCAGCAGCATATTTTTCCATGGTAAATGATAAAAGCATTGTTAGTTCTACAAATGTTTGAATGTAAATGTTTTAAATAAAATATGCATAAATTAGGTTATATATTAAAAATTAGAAATAGGTTGGTGAACCTTTATGTACAACACTGTAAACCATGAAAAACAATTTAACTATAATCTCAACATCCATTCAAGTTGTCATACATACAACATAAATACCAATCTTACCTTAGAAAAAATTGATATTAAAATTACATAAAATTTTTATGAATGCTAGCTGATCACAAATAATGCATAGGATGAAATGTCAGTATTCTCTTAAATTTTATTGTTTAAATTATCGTTTAATACAATATGTTTTATTTATTCATGAACAATTTAATTAAAAACAAATCATATATTTTCGGGTGTATGTTTCAAAAGAGTTTACAAGTGATAGAAGTTTTGACTCTTTATTGTACTTGTGTTAGAGATGATATGTTGGGTAAACCCAAAATATTTATTAGTTTAATTGACAATAAAGTTAGGAAAAACTAATATCACAGAAAGTTTGGTTGCTCAGATTTAGTAGGCTGAAAATACTCAACCAAGATCTATGTTGCTTAGTTTGCAAGTGAATACCTACTCAGGTTGTGCTACTTGAATTGTCAAGTTGACTTTGTGTAATGTTAAAATATAATAAATTTTTATTTTATCAAGAGATAATATTTAAAGATTATATTTTAAAAATTATATAAATTATTAATTTTTTGCTTAAAACATATGTCCAACTCAAATTAGAATACTCATATAATCAAGAATATTCATAATTTGTGAAAGGATTGTTGATATTGTATAATCTTGATAAAATCAAATTCATTAAATTTGATATTGTTAATGTTTTTTTTTCAAAATCTCCTTTAATTTGATAAAATTAAAGAAAAAATTAATTTTTTTAATGTAAAAAAAAGATACCATCCTCAATTAATAAAATATGACCTACTCATGGTGATACTGATTAGTAAATTCTTTTAAATATAAAATATGACCTACTCATGGTGATACTTATTGTTGTTATATTTATTAGACGTAGGGAAATTATGTAATGGTGTATTAAAATAATATTTTTTTAAAAAAAACCTAAATAAGTAAATATTCATATTAAAAAATATATCAAAATAAAATATTTCTACTTCTTGTAAACTCAAAAAATACTTTTATTCCTGTATATTTCATGATTTGAAAAAAATAAAAAAACAAAAAAAAATCTATTTATAAAACACTATAGCATGAGAGGTATACTATTTGGAAAATAGTATGCCCGATTTGTAGCAATATAATATTTATATAAATATTATAAACACAACATTATATATAAACATTTAAACATTTTTATAATCATATGACATTATATATAAATGTTTATACTCTATATATATATATATATATATATATATATATATATATATATATATAAACGTATAACTTATATATAAACATTGATGTGTTTATATAAACATATAATGTTATTATAAATATTTATACATATGTATAAATGTTTATAAATATCTATACAACATTTACGTAACACTATACATTTATATAATTGTTTATATAAAATTATATAACATATAAAATGTTTATACATATTTATAAACATTTATATAACATATAAATTTTTATATAAATATATAATATTTATAATGTTTATATAATTGTGATATATATATACTATATAATATTTATAAAAGTGTTACATATATATATATATATATGTAACATTTATAAAAATTTTTAAACACATTATATCTAAAAATTAAAATATATAATCATATTTATATAATCATATGCCATTATATATAAAAGTTTATACTTTAATATAAATGTGCAACTAAGAGAATAATGATGTGAAATATGATGCTTGTATTCATACACAAGAGATTATCTCTATAATATATTTATCATATGAAGAAATGATATATCATAGAGAAATATTAGTAGTTTTATCTATGAATGAGACTGAAAGTATTATTTGGTATTGAGAGACAAATCAATTATCATTGTCATTTTGGAGTCTTCATAGAGCTCCTCTATCATGATGCTTACTTTAAAGAAGTAAACAAATCTTTTTTAAAAATTGTTGTTGATACTTCACACTACAAGAAAATATGATTTAGCTAGGAAATTTTAGTTAGGAATCAATCCCTAGCTAAATTGTGAGGGATTTGCTAGGGAATAACAAGGGATTAATGATTTTTCTTTGAAAAAAAATATAGCAACGGATTAGTAACGGATAATTTTTCGTAAATTCTGCTCAAGAAAAGTGGGGGATTTAGCGATGGATATAGCGACAGAATTTTTCGTAAATTCCACTCAAGAAAAGTGGGATTTTAGCGATGATTAGCACGAATTTTTCTAGCTAATAAAATACGGAAATTAGCGACAGAATTAGACGAAATTTCCCTAGCTAATAAAATATTGAAATTAGCGATTGATTTAGTGACGAATTTCTCTATCTATTATATCGGAATGTAGCGACGAATTTATGATGGAATTTTCCAAGCTAATAAAATACAAAAATTAACGATGGAGTTATCGACGGAATTTCCCTAGCTATTAGAATCTGGAATTTAGTGACGAATTTAGAGACCGAATTTTCCTAGCTAATAAAATTCAAAATTTAGCGATTGATTTAGCGAGATTTAGTGATAGAATTTTCCTAGCTAATAAAACTATGAATATAGCGACAGATTTAGCGACAAAATTTTCCTAGCTAACAAATATGGAAATTAGCGACCGATTTAGCGACGGAATTTCCATATTAATGAAATACGGAAATTAGCGATGACATTTTTCTAGCTATTAAAATCCAGAATTTAGCGACGGATTTAGCAACGGAATTTCCCTAGCTAATAAAATATGAAAATTAACGATGGATTTAACGACTGATTTTCTCTAGCTAATAAAATCCAGAATTTAGTGACGTATTTAAAGACAGAATTTCCATAGTTAATAAAATCCAAAAATTAACGATGGATTTAGCGATAGAATTCTACTAGATAATAAAATATGGAAATTACCAACACATTTAGCGATGGAATTTCTCTAGCTATTTAAATCATGAATTTAATGACAGATTTTGCGACGGAATTTCCCTAGCTAATTACATCCTTAACATAGCGACAGATTTTACTATGGAATTCCCTAACTAATTATATACTGAACATAGCGACGGATTCTAGTGACGTAATTTCCCTAACTAATTACATACTGAAATTATAGCTATGGATTTCGCGATGAAATTTCCCTCGATAATTACAATCTTAATATAGCGACGAATTTTAGCGACGGAACTTCCCTAGCCAATTACGTCATGAATATAGTGATAGATTTTAGTGACGTAATTTCCCTTGCTAATAAAATAGAAATATATCGATCGATTTAGCGAGAGACTTCTCTAGCTAATTAAATCTAAAATATAGCGACAGATTTAGTGATTGAACTTCCCTAGCTAATTAAATTTCAACATAGCGATGGAATTTCCCTAGCCAATATTTAATTATTTAATTTTTTTATTTATTATTAGTTTTAATATTTTATTTAATTTGTTTATTAAATGTATGTTAATGGTCTATAAATGAGCAATCCTTTAAAGATACATTCTCCTCTTAATCATAAAAAATGATATTATAAATAATTAATTTAAAATATATAAAAATAAAAAAAATTATATTAGTAAGGACTAAAATAACTATTTTTATGATGTATTAATTTTTTAAAAATTATACAAAAATTTTTCTAAAGATTTTAATTAAGAAACTAAATAAATTAAATTAAAGTAACATTAAATAATTAATTAATAATATAATAATTTTTCGATATTTTAAAAATTAAATTAACATACATTAAAATTTCTATTAATTTAAATGTAAATTAATTCATTGTATGATAAAATAGAAAATATTTTCAAAAATATCTGAATTGATGAATAAACTAGTAAATATTAATATTATTATAAGTATTAGAATTTATGATTATATAAATCTTTGGAAAAAATAAATAATACAAATTTTAAAAATCTTGAAATGTAATAAAAATATAATTTTTTCAATAAAGTTAAAAAAATAAAATAATAATTATAAATAAATACATAGATGTTTAATCCTACTAAAATTTATAAAAATTAAATAATTGAATAATATTTTTACAATTAACTTTTAACATTAAGTTTTATTAAAATAATAAATATTGCTTTTTTTAATTATCTTATCACTTAAGTAATTTTTTGAATTTTAAAAATTATTAAAGATATCAAATAATATGAAAATTTTATACATTTAAAATTATTTCATATTATCTACATAAAAATTAATATGAATTCTTAAAAATTTATAATCATAAAAATAAATTTTATATATTTTTTAACATTGAGAGTATTTTATAACTTTTAGGAGAGTTGCTAAAAGACATCATCTTTTCATTTATGTTTTTTTATATGAAGTTTGTTAATTTTGTACCTATTTTTTTTTTACGGCAAAACATATTTTTTTATTGTTTATATATTTATTTATTAATTAATATTATAATAAAAAATTGTAAGGTATTTGTTTTTCATTTGTACCTTGCTATACGCACATTAATTTTGTTGAAAAAATTTTGATAGTAATAAAATTAATGAGTATTTTTGTATTATATATATATATATATATATATATTATTTATTTAATGTTTTAATAATTAAAAATATAAATATTTTCCTAAAATATACATTCCTCTCTTGACGCTGACACATCTCTAACAGGATGAATTACTCCGCATTCCACCATCTATCTCTCGATGCCGATTCAACAAAAATTATTTCGAGGTTTAAATTTTAATTTGTTATTGATTTGAGGTATATTTATACATTGATTCTTCGTCGATTATCTTAGATTGCTTAATCGAAGAGTAAGCATTTTTATTCTATTTTTTTTGTTTCTGAATTTCTTTTTTAATCACCATGGTATGCTTGGATTTTGTATATAAACTTATTAGTATACTTGCTTCATGCACCTGTGATATAATGCATTGTCATTGTGCGGATTTTGATGGTGGCCATATACAAAAATAATATATAAACTATATATATACTTAGGTGTGCTGACTTGATATCTACAAAAATACTATACATCAATATGCATGTGTATTTTATACATAACTAGTATACATACTTAGGTATGCCGACTTGATGTCTACAAAAATAGTACAGCAATATCCATATATTTTTATACATAACTAGTATACATACTTTGTATGCCGACTTGATATTTACAAAAACAGCATACATCAATATGCATGTGTATTTTATACATAAATAGTACACATACTTAGGTATGCCTACTTGATATCTACAAAAAATATTGAAAATGAGTAATGCTTGAATTCAAAAATAAATAAAATAAAATAAAATAAAATGAGATAAATGAGATAAATGAATAAAAAAATAAATGAAATAAATGAAATAAATGAAATAATAAAAATAAATGAAATAAATGAAATAAATAAAATAAAAAAAATAAATGAATAAATGAAATAAATGAAAATAAAAAAAAAATAAAATAAATAAAAAATAAAATAAATAAAATAAATAAATAAATAAAAAAAATAAAAAAAAATAAAAAAAAATAAAAAAAAATAAAAAAAAATAAAAAAAAATAAAAGAATAGGTTAGCATGTCAAATTAAATTAAATTGATTATACTCGATTGAACTAGTTTGAACTATTCTACCAAATTCTAGAAAACTCAATAATATTCACACATGTAATTGAAAATAATTGGGCAAGAGTTTATCATTTCACTTTGAAATGTTCTCTTGATATGTGTTGTATGCTAGGAACCCCAAATCACTTTTATTTATAGGCAAGATTCCAAGTTTTTTAATTTTTGATGCAACATTTAGTAAGCCAACACAGCTTTCACATGTCAAGTCAATCCTTGGCAAGTATACACATCATATAACAAGCACACTTTCAAGCACTTGGCATTAATGCACGAGAACACATAATAAGTACATAATCAATACTTAGCACTCATGTAAACCAAGACATGGAAATCATACATATTAACACATGATATTCATGCAAGTAAGCATGTGATAAGCTTGTAAGTCAACATATGATATAAAAATAATTATTCTTATTAATTTTTTCATAGACTTTATTATCATTTTCCTACATGATTCATTTATATTCTTATGGTTGCACTTATCTTTAACAAAGATTATCATGGTGTGTGTGTCTGTGTGTATATATAAAGTTTTATATTTACCATGTATCTAACATTTTGTAAATTAAATTTATCTTGAAATTATCTCAAACATATAATAGCTTCATATTTATGTTTCTTGAAATAAAACACTTATATTTCTAATAATTTCAATATTCCTTCAATAGATGTCTCGTAGTGTGTGATTCCTTTATCTCTCTTGTTTATGATGAGTGGCTTGTGAATCAAGTTTAGTATATAAAAAAATAAAAATAATGATTTCATACTGATATAATAAGATCAACATATAGCAATGTGGCATGGACACTCAAGCTAAGATAGTAAAAAATATATGAACCAAACTTGTGTGTACATAATTACTATCAAGAATAATATTTTTAAAAACAAATAGCATGGTAATAAAAATCCAAACCAACAACATGGTAGACTAATCGGCAAAAGATGATGAATACTCTAACACTTAATATATGAGTCTGATCCTCATAGATGTTGGATATGTTTTCAATGGTACTATCATTTATCATGTTGTTCAGATGTTGGGACGTGAATTTTACCTATTCTAATCATGAACCCTCATAGCTTATATAAGAGCCATATAATAATTTTGGGTTGAGTTTGGGAGAAGGGTAGATAAATAAAAAAAGTATAATATTTTAAATCTATAACATTTTTGATTTAGATAAAGGATTTAAAACTATTAAAAATATTTAGAAATTTTTAATGTTTATAATCCCCACAATGTCATGTAACACAATAGATTTTTTCTACCAAATTATGTTTTATCAACTTCAATTTATGATTTTAGCCACAAAAATATAGTTTATTATTACTCTAACAATTCAACTTCTACCAAATTTATATTAACTATAATTTATACCATTAACAACTGTGGATTATGAAGAGTTTGGGTATCTCTGTAATGTTGATGAATTTCATGCCTTACAAGAGTATTCTTCTTACGACAACATTCGTTAGGACACCCTTTATCCTACCATGTTAATAACATCATCTTTTAACACATGGTAATTTTTTGTGCTCCAATATGTTTATTTTAAACAATTTAAAAAACTTATAAATATGAGGAGTAATTATTAGTTGAACGGTGTAGCTATTAGTTGAGTACCATAACTATAAGTTGTAACCTACAAGCTTGAATCTAAGTTTCATGTTTCACAAAATTTGTGGTAGATGTATCTTGTAATAAATAGTAATAAAGAATATAAGAAAATATGAGTAGTATTATGGAAATGTATGTATCATTAATGAAACATTAATTTATAGTACTAGCGAATATATGTGAGTACTCTTTTATGTGAATACTGTTTTATTGTTTAATATGATATAAACATATTTACTAATTATATTTTAGTCCAAAACATATATATTTAAATATTATTTCATATCTTAATAAAATAAATATAAATTATTATAATTTCAAAAATATCAAACAATATAATAAAAAAATAGTAACATATTATAAATATATAGTAAAATGAATTATAAAGAACATTAATAAGTTGTAAATAAAATTATAATTTCAAAACTATTGAGAATTATATTGTATTTTTATATTTTTTTTATCTTGAGATACTAGGATGGGATGATTCATATAGATTAAGAGTATTCATAGTTTCTTTTGTATTTATAAATGAATTTTTATTTTATTTAATAAACGATAATGTCATTTTATAATTTTTATTCATAATATTATATTATTGTGAGTTTTTATTTATTTTATTCAGTTATATTATTTTTTATGGAAATACTCGATATGTAAAGTTTCATCAATCATTTTTATTCATTATGTAAAGGCATGCGTTTTAGAATGAAATGTCATGACTGTCATGTATTTATGCAGAGATTAATACTAATTGAATTCTGCGAATTACTTCCACTAAGTGATTGGAAGGTCCTTATAGAACTTAGTTTGTTTTTCAAATAGCTAACCACAATCACAATCAAAACTGATGACATGGTGAGGCTGGAGAATGACATTCCACTTATTATTTGTACGCTGAATGGATATTCCCACTAAGCTTTTTTGACTCGATGGAGTATTTTCCTATCCATTTGGTATATGAAGCAAGGATTGCAGGGCCAGTGCAATTCAGTTGATGTACCCTTTTGAGAGGTAAATACATATAATTTGTTGTGTTTTATTATTTAGTACTTTAAGTATTATTGTAATTTAATCTAATTGAAACCTAACATTATGGATGTAGGTATCTTCTTAAGTTGAAATTGAATGTTAGAAACAAGGAAAAAGTTGAAGGTTCAATTTGCAATGCATATTTAGTAGAAGAAGCATCATCAATTTGTTCTTATTATTTTGAGGATCATATCAATGCAAAGAATATAAATGTGCCACGGAATTATGAAGGTCATGTGATGGAAGAAGATGATTCTATGGACAAACTATCTTTCTTCAAGAACCCTGGAAGAGCATTTGGAAGAGCAATGAAAATATGTATGATAGATGAAGAATACAAAGCAACTCGGAGCTATGTTTTACCTAATTGTGAGGAGGTTGCACTATGTATTGAATATGTATACTGCTATATATGTAATTTGTTTTTATTTAATAATCTGTTTATATAACAAAATATTTTCTGTTTTAATATTTTCATGTAAGTACAGGAAAGGAAATATTAAAAGGCCAGGGATGTAGTAGTAGCACAATAACTAGGTCCCGCTGTGGTTATGAACCGAGATGTTTTTTAATATAAAATGATTTGTAATTTTATTTTTGGGTGGCTGTTTTTGACTCGTGGAACTGTTCATCATCTCTCTCTCTTCTCTCTGCGTGATTTATCACGACTACTCTGTGTGCTGCATATTGTAAGAAGTTTCTGTCTGGTTTAATACTTAATGCATAAGCATTTTCTAGTGGATGTAGCTAGTCGTACTGACCGACTAGCGAACCATGTTATTTTCGGTGTTAATTTCTCATTTTTTTGATTCTGTCATGGATAGTTGCTAGATTTGGATATATATTGCTTGTTTTCTATATTTTTGTTGTTCTGTATCTTAATCTCACTACCGTGGAAGCACAATTGCCCAACATATACCCAAAATGGTTGCAGATTTAATCATAGTTTAATTTTATTTTTAATATGAATATTTAAAAATTGATATACATTTTTTTACTCCCTTTTTATATTTGTGCAGTATTTATGTTGAGCAGTTAAAATATAGGCATCCAGTAATTTCTAGCAAAGATGTCGATTATATGCTAGAAACTGAATTTGCAAATTAGTTAAAAAATTATTTGAGAATAATTTAGTTTTATATTTTTGAATTATTTAATTTATTAGTATCTTTTATTTGTTAATATCATTTTTTTAATTTGTCACAGGCAATTGATCCTTCAAATAGAGATTCAAATATTTTCATTCAAAATTGAAGTAAAGGCCCGTTTAGATATGTGACAACCTATCCTGGGTATTTTGTTAATGGATATACATTTCACACAATCGAGCATGCTTCTTCTAAAATAACAATGAATAGTGGTGTATGCATTAAAGGCTCATGTTATAGTGTAGATGAGATTGATTATTATGGTCAACTCAAAGAAGTTATTGAGTTTGAGTATCCTAGACTTGAAAACAACAGGATTGTATTATTTAAGTGTAAGTGCTTTGATCCTACATGAAATGTGAGCACAAAGATTCATTCAGATTATAAGCTAGTAGATGTTAACCATAAATACAGATATAATTGATATGAGCCATTTATTATGGTAGTTCAAGCCACTTAGTTATTTATTTTACAAATCTGAGTTTATCTCATGATAAGAGAGTTTAGTGGGCAATTTGCAAAATCAAAGCTCGATCAAAATTTCAAGTACCAACATCACAACAAAGAAGAGCAGACTTAGAAATTGCACCGGCATTCCAGGAAGATGACATAAATAATTTTGAGCCTTTAAATGCAAATGAAGATCCAAAAAATTTATGTGACGCAAATGGTGGCACAATAGAAATTGAAGATGATCAATTTTTATCTGAAGATGAGTTTGAACTTCTATCAGAATCAGACAAAATCTATTACTATTTTCGTTATTATTTTAAATTGTTATAATTTTATTATAAAGTTAAATTATCAAAGACTTTTTATATTTTGTTGAAATCTATCGTGTGTTTTATTCGAAAATTCATGCTTGTTCATCATATCTCTATTTTTGTTCTATGTTTTATTTTGTACAGCAGATGGCGCCTAAAGGACGTGGTTGTGGTGGAGGTTGACGTGGACATAGAAATGAACCAAATTCAACTAGTATGTTACATCATGTTGCAAATCAGTCCCATCTCATAGCCACCATATTGAGACTTTAACATCACAATCACCATCTACTTTTCTATCACCATCACCATCTTTGAGACCTCAATTATCACCTTAATCAAATGTAAGCCAACCACCAATTATGCTTCCTACTCACACTTTTTATCCATCTCTATCTTCTACACCATAGTATACACTGATTATTCTCCCATTTACAATACAAATGACATCATCAAATGTCGTGTCTTTCTCTGTAGTCAGTGTAATGTATTGAGATTGTGGATGAGAGGTAAAATAAATATGTAAAAATAAATTGAAAAATTAATTTTTTGATGTTACTGTCAGTGGTTTTTTTAAAATTATTATGATATGCTTGTTTTCAATGTTATTTATTTATTTGTACAATTTTATTCCAGCTCACAAGTGTTCGACTATAATTACAAAGGCTTTCAAGAAAATGACAAATTCTAAAGCTTTCTCCTCGAAGAAAGTTTCTAAATCGACAAAAGAGTCATATTTTAATGACTTTCAGGTAAAAATAGCAAAACAAAAGCATTGAAAAATAAATATATAATTACTTAACTTTTATGTTGATTATTATTCAATCAGTAAATAATTGTTTTCTTGTAGTTAATATAAATTCTTTTGTCATTTTTCTATTTATAAAATTAGCACACATGGACATCCAAATTTGATGGAATGATAAAGTCATTATGGGAGATCAAAGCTGCTTATCGATTCTAATTTTGTCCATAAATTAAAGAAAATGAAAGAAAGGCATGATTTTATATCCGAGGAAGATTGGCCTGATTTTATATCCAAGGAAGACTAGCATGAGTGGCTTAATTATTGGAAGGAGCCAAATGTGAAGAAAAAATCAAATATTGCCACAAAAAATCGATGAAGTGAGGCAGCTGGACTAGGTACATGAATCTCTTGACACACTGGAGGTTCAAAGTCGAGCATTGAGCATGCGTGAGATTTGGTCCAAATTTAAAATTCTAAACATATCTATATTTTGTGGTTGTCCTAATAGTCCAATAAATAAAATTTTATCATGGTTTTATTATTTTAGTTAAATATTTTATCATTTGTTTTTTTATGACTTAATAAAAACAATTCTAGGCTGGAGAATAGAGTCGAGATCCAAATTTTTATGAGATTTTCAAGAAGATGCATGTGAAAAAAGTAGATGGTCAGTATGTTGACAACAAGTATCAGATGATTGCTGTAAAAAATGTATTATTAATTAGATTTTATAAAACTACAGTACATTATGAAAATTGTTTAATGCAAAATATTTATTTTATTTTTTGTATATCTAGAATAGTTTTTTTCTCAATTTTTATCTCAGGACCTAATGGAGGAACTTGGACAGCTGCTCATCAATAAGTTGAGAGTTCTGTGGATCTTCAACCAATTGACTATGATCCTATTTATTTGGAGACAATAGGAGGTCGAAAGATGCGGCGAGTGTACGGAATCGGCTCTAAGGGAATGACATTTTGTTGTAGCAGTCGTGCTTCTAATTCATCTGCCTTAGCAATGGTGGATGAGGCGGTTGAACAAGAACTAGACACAAATGAACATATTGTAGTTATGGAGACCAAAATTAAAAAGAAGGATGAGTAGATAACTAATTTGATGGAAGAAATGTAAGAAATTAAAGAAATGAATTATGAGATAAAGAAATTAAAAATGTAATGCAACATCAGATGTCCTATATGGAGTCATAGTTAGCAAAATTGGTGCAATAGATTGCATTCAATGTAGGAAATTATGAGGATGATTGAGTATGAAAATTATATTTGAACTATTATTTATTTGTGTCAATGAGTAGCAAATAATTATGATATTTTTTTGCAGGTTTCAATTTTTTTTATTCTGGGTTTTTCTTTGCTTTTCCGATTAACCAATATATGAATATTTGTAGTACATATTATGTGAGACAAAAGAAAAAATTCTGATTCAAAGCATTCAGACATTACCACAATCCTTCCAGTTATTGGGTCTCATATTTACCGATTTCAGCTTTATCAAAAAGAGGGCTAGCTTATCTTATCTTTATTATTCTAAAAACATATTATTTTTGCACTCTCTTTATCTTTAAACATAATTACTAGACATCTTTTTGATTTTTGTTGAAGCTGTATGATAATCAACTTTAATTTGTGTTTGTTCATGTCAATAATAGTTATTTATATATATATGTGAATATGTTTTTGTGTCTCTGAATTTTCTGGGTAGAGTTTTAGCCTATTATAGGTATGTAAAAGCCTATTTTTAGTAGTATTGGTAGTGATAGCAATGACAGCGATGGTAGCGGCGGCGGTAGCAGTAGTAGCAGTAATGGCAGCAATTGAGGCAGCGGCAGCAATGACAGCAACTGAGGTAGTGGTAGTAGTGACGGTGCAACGGCATCACCGGAATAGTGGCAAAGGTGACATTAGTGGCTGCAGCGGCAGTAGTAACATCAATGGTAGCTGTGGCAATGGCGGCAGTAGTGATGGTGGTGGGGGCAGTAGCAGTAGCACCAGTAACTACGATAGCAACAGCTATAGCACTGACAGTAGTAGCAATGGAAGTGGTAGTGCCATCGGCAGTGCCAGTGGTAGTGGCAATGGTAGTAGTAGTGGCAGAGGAAGTGGTGGAGGTAGTGGTAGAGGCAGGGGAAGGGACAGTGGGAGTAGCTGCAATGGCAACAAATGCTGTATATACATAGGTATATAGTTAGTATATACGTACATATAATCCTACAATATTTTATGTTCATATAAGCTGAGTATATATTTGTACTCAATATATATGTATGCATAAAACTATAGTTTATATGTACATATACTGTAGTAATATATGTATGAGTGAAATGCTAGTATATATGTACATTTTACTGCAGCAATATATATTTACCAAAACATAGTTTTTTTTATTTATTTTCATTTTATCTGGTGGTTTAATTTCGTACAGATTTGGTACCACATTATTTCTCATGCAAAGCTCGTATAAGTGAAGACATATTTCAACAAACATTAAGCACCGTGACTTAGATAGCATTTTTGCAGTAGAAAGTTGGTGATCAGAGGAGCAGAGGGAGAGAAAGCACCATAATACATTGATTAATAAAATGTAATATATTTTTTGTTATTTTTTTGTTTTAGATATTTAAAATATTGTATTAAAATAAGTTATTAAATGATTTTTTTCGTTTAATTTAAAAGTTTTATTTATAGTTTCTATTTTTATAAAACTTAATTTAAAAATATTAAATTATTTAATTAAATTTTTGTTGAAATTGTATGACAATCAACTTTTATTTGTGTTTGTTCATGTCTATATTAACTATTTTTATATATCTGTGAATATGTTTGGGTTTCTCTGGATTTTTTGTATAGAGTTTTAGCCTATTATAGGTATGTGAAAGCCTATTATCAGTGGCGGTAATTGCTGTAGTGGTGGCAGCAGCGACAATGACGACAGTGGTGCTAGTGATGGTAGTGGCAGTAGTGGTGCCAGAAGCAATTTTTGAATCCGTCTCATCAAGTTAGCATGTCATTCCTTCACAGTTAGATAAACATGTTTTGAATCAACCCAATTTTTGCTTGAGATATCTTTACAGATAGCAATCTTCAATTAGTAGAAGAGGATGAGCACATCTCAGAATTGTGCTGCCACAAGCTACGGCAATAGCCGATCGGAAGTTTTACGAGGACATCACAGGCCATGTTCATACGGGCGTAGTTTGGTTTTTACAGAATATTGAAGTTTTATTTTTTTTAATTTTCCACCAATTTTTTTTTCTTTTTTATTCTATTTTTATATCATTATATGATTTTGACTCTACACCATTAATAAAATAATAAATGGTTAGTGTAAACTTTGTTTTTTTACTATTTAATTTTTTATAGTTTTATTGATTTCAAATACTAAATGTTTGCATATTGTTTTCTGCTTGTGTATCTTAAGAAAAATAATTATGCTTAATGTTTTCTGCTTCGGTAACTTAGGAAAAAACAAATGCTAATGTTTATGGTTTCTATTTTTGTTGTCTCTGAATATGATTTCAATATAGAAAGATATCCAATTAAATAATGGTAATTGATAAGTTAATACTTTTTTGGTAAGTTACTTGTGCCATAGAAGTGTGAGAAACAATCAAAGGTGTAAATATCATTAGTAGAGGCAGATATTGGTCCGAGTTTGCATTTACCTATGAACTCACTTGGTTTAGATACTTGTGACGGTCGCATAACCTTGCACATTGCTACCAACTTTGTTTTCCATGAGCATAAGAAATATATTGAATTAGATTGTCACTTAATCAATTAGAAAATCCAAATTTGAAAAGTCAAAACATCTTGTATGTAACCATGAAAGCAAATCACAAATTTATTAACTGGGTGATTATAAGCCCTAGTTATTCACATGCACCTTAGCATGTTGGGAGTTATTGACAAACATATTTCAACATGAAGAGAAGTATTAAAGTAAAGAAAATATGCATTCAATTAGTATTCACATTTAATTAATATTCAAATTAGTCATAGGAGTGATTTGTATATCAAACATTCAACTGTCATTTAGGCTAGAGTAATTTTAGGATTGTGACTTTTTCATGACTTTATGTATAACTAAAATAGCTTTTTTTGCACTTGTATACAATAGGTATCCTTATATAATTCACTAATTTAAATACATAATAACGCTTTTACATGATTACTATGTGGCTTGGGCTTTTGTTGGTGATCAAATTAAGCTCGTGCATGATTTAATGACATTCATATTTTAAACCAGAGATAAGTAGTATTCATGATTATCACAATATAAACTACGATCAATAAACATGGAATAGAGTAGTTGATGTGTGTAGGTAAAATTTTTTTATGTTAGAGCTCATAATTTTAAAATGCATACTTATCCAATTATTTGCTAGGACAATAGATGAATCAAATTTTAATTTTCATAAGATATTCTTGATTATATCATGATTTTGAATATTGAAGTTTTAAATTTATAAAAGCACATATTTGTTATCAATTTTGTTAATCATTATTCTTCTAAAAAAATTGGTCATTAATAGTCAATCATAATTTGAAATAGCTAAATCATCAATGTTTGGTAGGTAGAAGAGAAGGATTAGTAAAATTTTTCTTTATATGATGTTACATTATTTTTCTTCTATGAAGCAATATGTTTTTCCATATTATTCAGAAACATTAAAATTTGTTCAATGATTTTTTTTTGAAAATATTAGATTATATGTATAACTAATAAATATTTAGAGCACATTTTTATAATAATATTTGTTAAAATTTTTCATAATTCAATTAGGGTTAATGACACAAATGTTATAAATATCATTGATGTAAGTATTGGATATGTTGTATGTTTTAGATATTTATATTGAGAGGCACAATATTTTTTAATAAAAATCTATAAATTTCGTGGAAATATATTATTATTTTTTCTATTGTGTTTCATTGTTACTAATGTTATTGATAAATTATCAATGTTTTTTGTGTTCTAAAATTTTTGATGCATGTTGATTGAAAATTGGAAAATACTCATCAATATTTTTCTTTAGTGTCACTCTTTGATACAATGAATTAAATATTATTGATGGATTTTTTATGCAATTAATGATATTTTAAGATTTATTTGAAAATATGTTATTTCATGTTTTGATAATTTTGAATGATTATCACAATTTTTTATAATGATGTTTAACATCATTATTAGTTATTTCCTATACTATCCTATTAACATGATATTTGATAATGTTAATTAACATTTCATGATGCTTGCTTTTTTTATGATCATTATATTATATTTTAATAAAAATACATTTAGAATATTACTTTTATTTTTTCTAGGTATGTTTTTTTAAAACATGAAAAGACATATAATATATCAAATTATATTTCATGTAGAATATATCAAAATTATGTGGCAGACTATTAACATTTTAATTTTTCTCAATCATAATTTTTTTAATAATCAAATTATGCCATATCATTTTTTTAACAATTGATTTATGAGATGCATATCTTGAAACACGTAGCATGAAATTGAATTGCTTCAAATGTTTTGATATTTCCTTCAAAAACTACTTAAACAAACTACATGTATTTAAATATATTTAAATATCAATAATTTTTATAAATTATATACAACATATATTTAATATACATTTTTATATATTAATATATAAAAATGTATTTTACTATATCTATACCTATACATAACTATATGTATAAATATATAAAATTAAATGAAAAAAATATATACCTACATGTATAAATATAAGTTTAACTAAATGTGTAACTAAATGTATAACCACATGTAACTATATGTGTATAACTATATTTATAATTACATGTATAACAACATACAACATTATGTTTAACTATATGTGTATAACTATATATAAATATTTGTATAACTATTAAAACTTTATATAATTAAATATACCTATATTTGTAACTATGTATACACATATGTAAATCTATATATTTGTAAATATATTTAAATATCAATAATTTTTATATATTATTTACAACATATATTTAATATACATTTTTATATATTTATATGTAAAAATGTATTTTACTATATCTATGCCTATACAAAACTATATGTATAAATATATAAAATTAAATGAAAATATATATACCTACATGTATAAATATAAGTTTAACTAAATGTGTAACTATATGTATAACATGTAACTAGTTTTATAATTACACGTATAACAACATAGAATATTATGTTTACCTTTATGTGTATAACTATATATAAATATTTTTATAACTATATAAAACTATATATAATTAAATATAACTATAATTATAACTATTTATACATATATGTTAATCTATATATTTGTTTATAACTTTATATACATTTATGTATAACTACATAAACCTACTTGTATGAATATATATATATATATATCTATATGTTTAACTATATATAACTATTTTAACTGCATATACTACATGTTTTAATAAACTCATTATGAAATATTCATAAAAAACACAATTTCTCATATTTTTAAAATTAAAATTTTGAAAAGAAAATTATCTCTCTTATAATTTTCTGTCTATAAACAAAATTAAAAATTCAAGTTCATGCTAGTTTATATTGAAAATATATTTTCCTCTTTAGTACATTTAGTCAAAAAAACACAATTGGTGTTAGTATATAAAAACCACTAAGGTTTTGAGGATAGTTTAGGTGTGTGTGTGTGTGCATATGTTTCAGGTTGAAAACTATAATGTTTTTGAAAAATATTCAAACATATGCAAACACACACACACACATATATATATATGCACATACATACATACATATATATATATATATATATACATACATGCATAAATATACTTACATACATACATATATATATATACATACATGCATAAATATACTTACATACATACATATATATATACATACAAAAATACATACATACATACATACATACAAATCTATACACATACATACATACATACACATGTCTACACATACATACATACAAACATACACATGTATACACATACATATAAACATATATGTATGTATATATACTATAATTATATAAATATATACACACACACATATATACATACATACATATATGCTAAATACATACATACATATATATATATATATATATATATATATACATACATACAAATATGCTAAATAAATAAATAAATATATGCTATATACATACATATATGCTTTATATATAAATTTTCACTGTATATGTATATAGTGACAATAAATCTAAGGAACATTTATAGTATATTAAAATAGAAATATTTTATTTTTAAACATTTTTTACTAAACATGAAAATTAGTTATTTTTTTGTAAATATTTTATAATTATTATACCAAAGCGCATATGGTGGGGAATACAAAGGCCCAAAATGAAATATTTTATGTGCCAATAATATTTGTGATTGCTACAATACATGATATTAATAACAATAAAACAAGTTATCATTTTGATTTTAATGATGAGAACAAATATTACAAAATATTTTGATATGAATTTATATTTTTGTAACTAATATTTATAGCTTTTGCCCACACCTTATCACAAGATAATAAATGCAATAACTATGCTACATATTACATACAATATAGGATTGCATAGATGTTTCACTCAAATCAAAGATATGTTTACAAAAGGAACAAAGGAATAAAAACACTTTTTAGCATCAAACTTGAAATTTCCACAAATGAACCCCTGCCACTTATCAAAATTCATAAAAACATGTTAACTCCCACAATAGGCTAACATATATAAAAATCTAGAACATTTCCACACACACACACACAAATAGAAGAAGAGTAATTGTACAAAAGCAAACATATGAACATGAGAAACTTATAGTTGTAATGTAAAGTATATTACTACTTTGCCTTCAATCGCTTTACTAGAGCAATACCATATCTATACATCCACATGCAATGTATTTCATAGGATAAGAGAATCAATATCTAAGATTATGAAATACATATAGTAACTTGAGTAGCTAATGATATACTTGTAAAATATATATCTTTCATGAATAATGCACTATAGACTAAGAAAACATTGGGGGGCTTACAAGTGGTTCATCATTTGTGGTATCATTTATCTTTATTCTAGTTTGTTCTTTTCATTTCCGATTAACCTAATAATGAATATTTGCAAGACATTTGATGTAAGATGCACGAAAAAATTCTGATTCAAAACCTTCAGACATTGCCACTGTCCGTCCTATGCATGGGTCCCATCTTTACTGATTTTAGCTGGATCAAAAGGAGGTCGAGTTCTATTATCTTTATTATTCCTAAAACATTTTGTTTTTTGCACTTTCTTTCTCTCTAAACATCAGTGTTGGGCATCTTTTAGATATTTTTTTAAGTTGTATGACTATCAACTTAGATTTATGTTTGTTCATGTCTATACTTAATATTTTTATATATCTGTAAATATGTTTATGTATCCAAATATTTTGAGTAGAGTTTTAGTTTATAATAGGTATGTAAAAGGTTTGTCTTGTCCTCTTGGTGATAGGAACAACACCTTAGCTTTTAAAGCTGTGAGATGGACAAAAAAATTCTGGTCCCACGCAAATGCAGGTTTGTTCTTGACACTCTTATTTCGTGCAGATCTACGTCCTCCTTGTGCATTGTATTTTTTTGTAATTTTTTCGTTGTTTCTTTCAGATTCTCTTGTAGTATATACTATAGTACATATTTATACTATAGTATATATATATATATATATATGTGTGTGTGTGTGTGTAGATTTACTATAGTATTTATGCACGTATATACTACAAAATATATATATGTATATACTGAAGTATATATGTATGTATATACTGAGTATATATGTACATATAATACTATAGCATATATGTACTTATATACTTAGTATATTTACAAATATACTGTAGTATATGTACATATATATTCAATATATAAGCACATATAATTATGTAGTATTATATGTACATATATACTTAGTATATATGTACATATAATAATGCAGTATATTTACATATATACTCAGTTTATATGTAAATATAATACTATAATATATGTACATTTATACTCAGTATATAAGAATATATAATTTTGTAGTATTATATTTAAATATATACTGAGTACATATGTACTCAGTATATGTGTACATATAAAACTATAGTATATATTTACATATATACTGAGTATAATTGTACATATAATAGTGTAGAATATATTTAGATATACTTCAGGAATACATGTAACGAGTGAAAATGCTAGTATAAATGTACAAATACACTATAGTATATATGTACAAATATACTATAGTATTATATATTTATGAAAACATAACTTTATTTATTTATTTATTTTGATTTGATTGACTGTTTAAATTTAATATAGTCATGGTACTGCATTGTTCCCCATACTAAGCTTGTATAAGTGAAGAAATTTTTCACTAGACAAAACACATAGTGACTTGGATAGCTTTGTCATAGTAGATAGATGGTGATTGTAGAGCAGAGGGAAAGAAAGCAAAGTCAATGCACAGATATATTATACTTTATACATTGTCATTTGTTACATTGATAATTAGATGCAATAAAATTTTGTTATGTTTTGTTTGAATTATGTAAAATATTGAATCAGAATAATTTGTTATATAATTTTATTTATTGTTATTTATAAATTATTGTTTATAGTTTCTATTTTTATTCAATTTAATATAAAATATTAAATTATTTTTGAATTTTTTTTAAAAAAATAAACTTTTGAAAAAAGTTTTGAAATGAAAATAGCTAGGGAATTTTCCCTTGCTAATTTAGCTAGGGATTTTTCCCTTACTAATTTAGATATGAAAATTAATATTTTAGCTAGGGATTTTTTCGATGCTAAAATTTTTTGCTATGGACTATTTCCCTCTCTAATTTTTAGCATTGAGAACACTAGATTGGGAAAGCCTACATTGGTATATCCATTTAGCGATGGAAACTACCATTTAGCTTGCTAATTTAGGTAGGAAAATTATTATTTTAGCTGGGGATATTTTCATTGCTAAAATTTTTTAGAAAGGAAAACTTTCCCTTGCGAATTTATATCGACGAGCACTTTAGATTGGGAAAGCATCCATTGTTAATCCGTTGCTATATGCCATTTAGCAAAAAAAACCCGAGTGGCTAGGGAATTGTCCTTAGTTGTCTTGGATTTTTTTGTAGTAATATATAGATATATATATATTGACAGATAGAATTCATAAAAATAAATAGATAAATAGATTGAAACGGAGATAGAAAGATAGATAGATAGATAGATAGATAACCAATAGATACATAGGTATATAGTCTGAAAATTGATAGATAAATAGATGGTCTTATAGATCGATAGATTTTCAGCAAAATAGATAGAAAGATAGATAAACAGATAGATAAACATATAGATAGATAGATAGACAAAAATATAGATAGTAAGATTGATAGATAGATAAAAATTTAAATAGATATGTAGATAGATAAAAAGTTAAATAGATAGATCGATAGACAAATTCATAGATAGATTCATACATAGATAGATAGATAGATAGAAAGATATATAGATATATAGAAAGATAGATAGACATATAGATCGACTACAGATAGACAATTAGAATAACAGATAAATAGACAGAAAATTGATTGATAGATAGACAGATACATAGACAAATAGATAGACAAATTGATAAACAGACAGGCAGATAGATAAATAGATAGATATACAAATATATAGATCTTGTGTGTGTGTCGTACATATCTATTATCAACCAGTCTATTAATCTATATATCAATCTATCTTTTAATCTATCTGTAAATATTTTTATCATTCTTTCTATTTATATATCAATCTATCTGTGTATCAATATATCTATCAATATATATATATGTATGTATGTATGTATGTTTTTGCCTTTTATCTAGATATCAATTTTTCTATCTAAATGTTTATATATTTTCTTTCTATAAATCTATCTATCAATCTATCTATTTGTCTATCAAACAATGTATCTATCTGTCTATCTATCTTTTAACATTTCTGTCTAACTATAGGACAATCTATGTGTCCATCTATATATATATATATATATATATATATATATCTATCTATATATTTGTCTTTATATTCCAATCTATTTCTATCTATATGTTTATCTATCTATCTATCTCTTTATCTATCTATCTATCTATATATCTATAATCTATCAATATATCTAACTATCATATTTCTATCTATATTTTTTTCTATATATCTATTGTTTATCTAACTATACATCTATCAATCAATCAATATATCTATCTATATCTATTTATATCTAACTTTGTATATCTATCAGCCTATCTATATGTCTATCTATCTTTCTATTTATCAAACTATCTTTCTATCTATATATCTATGTATCTATGAATCTTTCTATTCATTTTACTATTTATCTATCTATTTTTTTATCTATCAATCTACCGATTTTTTTATCTATCAATCTACCTATATATCTATCTATCTTTATAAATATCTATCCATCAGGCTATCTTTTAGTCTATCTATCTTTCTATCTATCATTCTATCTATCTCTTTAACTGTCTATCTATCTATTTATCTTTCTATAAATGAATCAATCTATATATCTATCAGTCTATATATCTATCTATCTTTATCTATCTATATGTTTATCTATTTCTATATGTTTATTTATCTTTCTATATATTTGTCTATTTATCTATCTATCTATCTATCTTTTAATCTATCTATCAATCTGTATATCAATTTTCTATCAATCTATCTAACTATCTATTTATATATCTATCTCTATATCTAATTGTCTGTCTATTTATCTATCTATCTATATACATTTATATCTATTATCTTTCTATATATTTTACTATTTATCTATCTCTCTGTCTATTTATCTATCTGTATATTTGTCTATGTTTCTATTTATCTGTGTCAATATATTTGCATGTCTATCTTTCTATCTACCTATTTCTCTATTTATATATCTATCTTTCTTTCTTTTTATCTATCAATATGCCTATCTATCTATCTATCTATCTATCTCTCTGTATGTTTGTCTATATATTTATGTATAAGTCTTTCTATCTATCTATCTGTCTATCTATCTCTCTGTATATTAATCAATCAATCAATCTATCTGTCTGTCTATCTATATATCTAGTTGTCGATATACTTGTTTAGAATCTGTCAATCTATCTTTCTTCTTTTTTCTATCTTTCTATCTATCTTTTTATTAATCTATTTATCTATATATCTGTCTATTTGTCTATCAATCTATTTGTCTATTATTTGTCTATATTTCTATCTATTTGGCTATTTATTTGTCTATCTATCTATTTAATTACTTATCTTACTATATTTCTAACTAACTGTCTATCTATCTGTCTATCTTTCTATATATATATATATATTATATCTATCAATCTTTCTAATTATCATTCTATTTAAAAATTTTTCTATCTTTTTGTGTATCTATCTATCTAAATATCTATCTACCATTTTGTCTATCTATCTATCTAAATATCTATCAATCTTTTTGTCTATATATATATATATATATTTGTTTATCTATCTATATGTCTATTTATTTTTCTATATTTCAATATATAAGATTATCTATTTGTCTATGTATATGTATATTGATATATCTATATACTTTGCCTACCGGACTTTTTGCATACATAACTGATTGACTTAGTGTCTATTTATCTATATGTGTGTCTGTCTATCTATTTGTCTATCTGTCTATCTAATTGTTTATCGATTTGTCTATCTGTCTATCTATCTTTCTCTCTTTATATCGGTTTATCTATTTGTCTATCTATATGTATATTGATTTTCATATCTATCAGTCAATAATATAAAAATATATATATATATATATATATATATCTATATCTCTCTCTCTATATCTATTTGAATAACTATATTTATATCTATCTATCAATCTATTTATCTATCTATTTATCTATCTTTCTAGCTATCTATTTATTTGTCTACTAATTATCTATTTTACAATCTATTTATATATATATCAATCTATCTGTGTGTGTGTGTGTGTGTATGTGTCTATCTATCTATAACTTTATCTATTTTTCAATATACCTATTAATCAATCAATCTATCTATCTATCTATCTATCTATCTATCTGTGTATATAGCTTTCAATCTATCTATCTATGAATCTTATTATAAAGCTATCTATAAATTTATCTATCTATATATCTATCTACCTATATCTATCTATTTTTATATCTATCTATGTATGTGTATATCTATTTGTCTATCTATATATATATATCTCTCTAAATGATATGTATATCTATTTTCGATTGATCTATCTTTCTATTTATCTATCTATCTATCTATCTCTGTCTCTCAATAAATCAATCTTCCAATCTATCTTTAAATCAAAATTTATATCTATCTATGTATCTGTCTATTTGTCTATCTATATATCTATCTATGTATCTATCTATCAATCTAACTATATATATATATATATATATCTATTTGCCTATCTATTAGTATATCTATCTTACTATCTAAAATTATATCTATTTGCCTATCTATCTGTCTATCTATCTATGTGTATATTTGTCTATGTATCTATTTATCTATCTTTCAATATATTTGCATGTCTATATGTCTATCTACTTATATGTTTATTTATTTTTCTATCTATCTGTCTTTTTATCTATCAATATGTCTATATATCTATCTATTTATATGTTTGTCTATCTATCTATCTATTAGTCTTTCTGCCTATCTATCTGTATATCTATCTTTTTGTCTATCTATCTATCTATCTATGTATCTATATGTCTACATATCTATCTATCTATCTATCTGAATGTCTATATGTTTGTCTAGTTGTCGGTATACTTGTTTAGAATCTATATATCGATCTTTCTTTCTTTCTATCTGTCTGTCTATCTTTTAATTAATCTTTCTATCTATCTAACTGTCTATTTGTCTGTCAATTATTCATCAACTATCTGTCTATCTTTCTATCTATCTATCCATCTATTTGCCTATATATCTATATAATTATTTGCCTTACTATCTTTCTAACTCTCTATATAACTATCTATCTTTCTATATGTATATATATATATATGTGTGTATATATAAGTATATATTTCTTTATATCTATCAATCTATCTATATATCATTCTATTTAAATATTTATCTATCTTTTTGTGTATCTATTTGTCTAAATATCTATCTACCATTTTGTCTATCTATCTGTCTAAATATCTTTCTATCTTTTTGTCTATTTATCTGTCTATATATATATAGATATATATATTTATTTATTTATTAAATTATGTATTTATTTATTTATTTATTTGTTTTTGTCTATCTATTAGTTTCTTTATTTGTCTATCTATCTTTCAATATATAAGATTATCTATTCATCTATGTATATGTATATAGATTTATCTATATACATTGCCTACCAGACTAATTGCCTACATAACTGATTGACTTAGTGTCGATTTCTTTATATGTGTGTCTATCTATCAATTTGTCTATTTGTCTATCAATTTGTCTATCTATCTATCTATCTATCTTTTTCTCTTTATATCTGTCTATCTATTTGTCTATCAATATGTATATTGATATATATATATATATATATATATATATATATATATATATATATATATCTATCTATCTTTTTGACTATATATATTACTATCTATCTATCAATCTATTTATCTATTTATGTGTGTGTGTGTTGTGCATATCTGTATGTCTTTCTATCTATCAATTTATCTATTTTTCAATCTACATATCTATCAATCAATCTATCAATCAATCTATATGTCTATATATCTTTCAATCAATCTATCTAAGAATCTTGTTATAAATTTATCTATAAATTTGTCTATCTATCTATCTATATTTCTATCTACATGTTTATCTATCTATTTTTATATCTATCTATGTATTTGTATATATATTTATCTATCTATATATCTATCTGTCTAAATGATATGTATATCTATTTGTCAATCTATCTGTCTTTCTATTTATATATCTATCTATCTATCTATCTATCATTTGTCTATCTTTCCGTCTCTATAAATCAATCGATCAATTTATCTTTAAATCTATATTTATATCTATCTATCTATCTATCTATTTGTCTATCTATATATCAATCTATCTATCAATCTAACTATCATTCGATATATATATATATATATATATATTTTTATTTATTTTTATTTATTTATTTTTTTCTCTATCTATCTATCTATCTATCTATCTATTTGTCTATCTACTAGTATATCTATCTTTATCTAAAAGTATATCTATTTTTCTATCTGTCTGTCTATCTATTTTTCTACCTATCTATATATCTATCTATCTAACTCTTTATCTATCTATATGTCTAACTATATGTCTTTCTATGTGTCTATCTATCTATCTATCCTTCTATATATCTATCTATATATTAGTTTATCCATCTAACTATATATATATATATATTAGTCTATTTATTTATATGTATATCAATCTGTCTATATATTTGTCTCTCTATATGTTTATCTATGTATCTATTTATCTACCTATCTATATGTCTAGCAATCTATCTATCATCTATCTAACAAATTATCTATCTATCTGTCTATATATCTTTCTAACTATATGTCTATCTATCTATCTATATGTATATCTATCTATATCTCTTACTATCTATGTGTTTATCTATCTATCTATCTATATAACTATCAATTTATCTATCAATTTATCTATCAATTTATCTATTGATCTATATATCTATATATTTGTCTATATATCTATCTATCTATATATATGTCTATCTATTTCTCTATCTATCTTCCTATTTGTTATCTATCTATCTATCTTTCTTTCTTTCTATAAATCTATCTATTTATCTATTTTTTATCTATTTATTTGTCTATTTGTATATCAATCTATCTATCTATCTATTTATCTATATATTTATCTATCTATATTTCTATCTGTCTATTTATCTCACTATCAATCTGTCAATCAATCAATCAATCAATCTATCTATCTATCTATCTTTCTATCTATTTGTATGTATATAGATCTATCTTCTATCAATCAATTTATTTTTCTATCCATCGTATGTCTATCTATATGTCTATCAATTTTCTATTAATCTAAAATATTTCTATCAATCAATCTATCAATATAGTTGTCTATCACATTGACTATCTATCTGTCTGTATGTCTGTCTATCTATCTTCCTATCTTTATGAGTATCTATCTATATGTATAGATCTATCTATATATTTATCTATTTATTTATCTATCTATTATTCTATTTGTATATCTCTCTATCTATTTGCTTATCTAGATGTTTATCTTTCTATCTAACTATCTGCAAATCTATCTATCTAATTATCTATTTGTCTATTTATTTCTCCAACAATTTGTCTAGATATCTTTCTATCTATCTCTCTATATGTATATCTTTCTATTTGACTATCTAATTTTATATCTATTTGTCTATCAATCTATCTATCTATCTATCTATCAATCTATTTATAATTCTATCTATATATTTATCTATTTGTATATCAATATACCAATCTATCTGTCTGTTTGTCAATCTATGTATCTATTTATCTATCTGTCTATGTGTTTAGATATGTATATGTCGATCTTTTTGCCTTTCTTTCTGTCTATCTATCTATCTATATCTCTATCTATATCTCTATCTATTGTTATATTTATCTATCAATCTGTCTACCTATATGTTATCTAATTATCTATCTAACTATGTATATAACAATCAATCAATCTATCTATCTATCTATATATCTATCTATCTATCTGTATATTTGTCTATCTATCCATGTGTCTATCTATATGTTAATATATTTGTCATTTTACTTGACTTTTAATTTATTTATATATCTGACTATCTCTCTTTCTATATGTCTGTCTACCTATTTGCCTATATGTGTGTCTATCTGTCTATCTATTTATCTATCTATTTATCAATTTATCTATCTGTCTATCTATCTGTCAATCTATATATATATATATATATATATATATCTAACTATCTATCTATCTGTATGTCTATCAATTTATATATCTATATATCTTTCTATATATATGTCTATCTATTTGTCTATGTATCTGTCAATCTATTAATCAATATATCTATCTATTAATCTATTTATCTATCTATGTATTCATCTATCTATATATCTATCTAATAATTTGTCTATCAATTTGTTTATCTTTATGTCAATCTATGTATCTTTCTATCTATCTAACTATCTATCTATCCTTCTATCTATCAATTTATTTATCTGTCTTTCTATATGTTAATCTATCTATCTATCTATCTGTATGTCTGTCTATCTATCTATCTATCAATATATATATATATATCTATCTGTTTATCTATCTATCTATCAATATATTTATCTATCAATGTATTTATATATTTGTAGAACAATTTATCTATCTTTCAATCTATATGTTAGTATAACTATAAGTCTATATATCCATCTATCTATTTTTTTATTTATATATCTATTTATAAATCTATATATCAATCAATCAATCAATCTGTTTGTCTGTCTATATATCTATCTATCTATTTGTTTATCTATTTCTCTTTGTATCTATAAATATATATGTCAATCTATTTGTCTATTTCTTTGACTATCTATCTATCTATATATATATATATCTATCTATCTATCTGTATATATATATGTGTATCAATTTGTCTATTTATCTCTTTATCTATCTATTTTATTTATTATATCTTTCTATATATCTATTTTCTATCTATATGTCATCTTTTTGTATAA
Organism: Sapria himalayana; assembly: GCA_029783825.1. Taxonomy (NCBI): domain Eukaryota; kingdom Viridiplantae; phylum Streptophyta; class Magnoliopsida; order Malpighiales; family Rafflesiaceae; genus Sapria; species Sapria himalayana. The sequence continues at coordinate 18,116 of JAREIK010010186.1, read as the reverse complement.
GTATTTTTCTATCTATATATCTATTTATGTATCGGGCTATTTATTTGTCTATCAATTTGTCTATATAGATTCTATCTATCTTTCTATATATCTATCTTTCTATTTAACAATCTATTTTTATATCTATTAATATTTATATTTGTCAATCTTTTTTGTCTATATATTTTTGTATCTATCTATCTATACTTCTATCTATGAATCTATATGTCTATCAATATACATATCTCTATATCTGTCTATCTAACTATTTATTTATCTATCTATGAATGTGTCTATATATGTATCCATATATCTATTTTTATATCTGTCTATCTATCTATCTATCTATATATCAATCTATCTTTCTATATGTTTATCTAATTTTCTTTTATATATATATATATATCTATTTATCGATCAATTTAATAGTCTATCTATCTATATATCTATCTATCTGTGTTTATATCTGTCTATCTATGTATCATTTATTATGTGTGTTAATCTATTTGGCAATCTATTTGACTTTCAATTTATTTAAATATCTGACTCTCTGCCTTTCTATGTGTCTGTCTATCTGTTTGTTTATCTATCTATCTATCTATTTGTCTATCTATATATCTATGTATCAATTAATCTATGTGTCTATCTATCATTCAATATATCTTTCTAACTATCATTCTAACTATCTTTTTATATATTTATATATCTAACTATCTATCTATCTATTTATCAGTATGTATGTCTATCTGTCTATATATATATCTCTCTTTCTATCTACCTATGTATTAATCTAATAATCTGTCTATCTATCTTTCTTTCTATCTATCTATCTAACTATCTATCTAACTATCTATCTATCTCTCTATCTATCAATCTATTAATATGTCTTCCTATATGTTTATATATATATATATATATTATATAATATATATAATATATATATGTCTATCAATATGTCTATATATATAATAATGTCTATCTATTTGTGTAACTATCTTTCTATCTATTTGTGTATATACCTATCTATTAATGTGTCTATATATTTGCATAGCTATCTATCTATCTGTCTATTTATCCATCTATCTATATGTCTATATATCCATCTATTTATTTTCAATCATCAATCAATCTATCTACCTATCTATATGTCTGTCTCTCTATCTGTTTGTCTTCTAATTATATATCTGTCTATATATTTGTCTATCTATCTATATATCTATTTATTAATCTATCTATCTATATATCTATCTATTTGTATATCTAACTGTCAATCTATCTATGTTATAACTATATCTCTTTATATATATATCTATTTATCCATTTGTCTGTCTGTCTAAATATCTATCTCTCTCTATGTCTATCTATATATCTAAATATATATCTATCATTTTGTCCATCTTAGTATCTATCTATTAATCAATCTAAATATATAGCTATCTATATATCTATTTTTGTCTTTCAATTTGTCTATCTATCTATCTTTCGATCTATCTGTCAATCTATTTGATTATCTATATGTATATCTATTTGTCTATCTATTTGACTTCCTGATTAACTGTCTGCCTGAATGACCGGCATACTAACTATCTATTTGTTGTGTGTCTATTTGTCTATATATCTATTTATCAATCTATTTTACTATCTAACTGTCTAGCTATTTAACTATCTATCTTTGTATCTATTTGTCTATCTCTTTTACTATCTATATGTCTTTCTATCTATCTATCTATCTATTTATATATCTATATATTTTTTAGTCAATCTATATGTCTATCTACCTATCTATGTATCTATTTGTCTATATGTCTGTCTATCTATCTTTCTATCTATAAAAGTATATCGATCAATCAATCAATCAATCTATTTATTTGTCTATCTATTTGTCTATCTATCTATCTATGTATATGTATATCTATTTTTTATCTATATATCTATCTATCTTCTTTCTATATATTTGTATATCTATCTGTTTACCTTTCAATCTATCTATATATCTATCTATATATCTATCTATATGTTATTCTATATATATGTATATCATTCGATTTATCCATCTATCTATATATCTATCTACCTAGTGGTCTATTAAACTATCTATTTGTCTATTTATTTGTCTATCTATCTATGTATTATCTGTCTTTATATTTGTCTATTTATATTTCTATCTATTTGTCTATCTATATATCTTTCTTTGTGTCTTTCTAACTATATATCAATATCTGTCTATCTATATCTCTATATATCATTTCTCTATAAACCTGACTATCTATCTCTCTATCTATCTGTTTATCTAACTAACTATCTATCTATCTTCTGTATATCTTTCTATCTATATGTATATCTATCTATTAGTCTATCTATCATTCTATCTTTTTTCCTATCTATATGTCTATCTATCTATTAGTCTATCTGTATATATATATATATTTATCTATTTATCTATCTATCTAATGATATGTCTATATATTTCTCTATCAAACTATCTATCTATCTTTATATTTGTCTATTATTTATGTGTCTATATATATATCTATCTATCTTTCTATCTATTTGTCCATCTATCTAACTATCAATCAATCAATATACTATCTCTTTGCCTTTCTAAATGTCAATCTTTCTATTTATCTATCTATTTATTTATATGTCCTATATCTATCTTTCTATCAATCAATCAATCAATCAATCATTTTGTCTATCTATCTATCTGTCTATCCTTCTATCTATCTATCTATATGTCTATTTATCTATCTATGTATATATTTATCTACCTATCAATTTATCTCTCTATCTACCTATATATCTATTTGTCTATCTATCTATCTATTTATCTAACTAACTTTCCATCTATATATTTATCTTTATGTGTATATATCTATCAATCTATCTATCTTTCTATCTATCAAACTAATTTTAAATTCGACTATCAATCTTTTGATCAATCTATATATCAATCAATCTATCTATCTAATTATAAATATGCTTATTAATCTATCTATCAATCTTACAATATAAATATCTATCTATCTATTTATTTGTCTATCTATTAGTTTATCTATCTTTCTATCTATCAGTCTATCTATCAATCTATCTGTCTATCTTTCTATCCATCTATTTATCTTTCTATCAATCCGACTTTCTATCTTTCTATCTTTCAATCTCTATCGATCTATGTGCTTATCGATATATATATATATATATATATATATATATATATATATATATTATATATATATATATATATATATGTGTGTGTGTGTGTGTGTGTGTGTGTCTATCTATCTCTCTAACTATCTATCTATCTTTCATTCTATATAAATATCTATGAATCTATCTATTTATCAATCTTTCTAACAATTTTTGCATCTATTTGTTTATCAATATGTCTATCAATTATCTTTTAATCACTCTACTAATCAATCTAAAAATCTTTTTATCTATTTCTCAATATTTCTATTTTTTATTTATCTATTTATCTATCTATCTAGTTATCTATCTTTCTATTAATATATCTATCAATCTTCTATCAATCTCTTTATCGATCTATCTCTAAATCTATCTATCAATATGTCTATCATTATATCTATAAATCTACTTGTCAATTTGTTTAACAATCTATCTATCTGTCAATCAATCTATCTATTTATCTATATATTTATCTATGTATTTGTCTCTCTATCTGTCTATCTATCGATCTATCTGTCTATCTGTTTGTATATCTAAATCTTTCTATCTGTCCATCTATTTGTTGTCTATCTATCTTTCTATATATCTGTATATCTATTTGTCTATCTATCTATATATTTGTATGTTTATATGTGTGTAAATCTATTTATCTATATGTCTGTCTCTCTATTTATTTGTCTATCTGTCTGTCTCTCTATGTGTTTATCTATCTATCTATATGTCTATATATATGTCTGTCTATCATCTATATCTCTTTCTATTTGTCTATTTATCTATTTGTCTATCTGTCTATCTATCTATTTGTCTATCTATCAATCTATCTATTTTTCTGTGAAACTTTCTGTCAATTTATTTGTCTATCTATCTTTTAATTTATGTATCTGTCTATCTATATGTTTATTGTAAATCTATCTATAATTTTGTAAATCAATCTATCTGTCTATCTATTAATATATATATATATATATATATTTGTATTTGTCTAACTATTTATCTATTTGTCTATTTATCTGTTTATTTATCTATCTATTAATCTATCTATCTATCTTTCTTTCTTTCTTTCAATTCATACTATCTATCTTTATATCTATTTGCCTATCTATCTATCTTTATAACTATATCTCTATTAATTTGTCATTCAATATATCTATCTTTCTATATTTCTATCTATCTAACTATCTCTATATCAATTGTCTATCTATCTAATTATCAATCTATCTGTCTATCTATCTATCTATTTATCTATCTATATCTTTATCTATATATCTTTTTATCACGGTGTCTATCTATATTTCTATCAAATCTATCTATCAATCTATCTATCAATTTATCTATTAATCTATCTATTAATCTCACTACAAAACAAATTTCATATAGCTAGGGAAAGTTTCCCTAACTATTCGGGCTTATTCCATCTCTAAAATAGAATAACGACAGATTATTGATAGAAATAATTTTCAAATTAAAAGTGCTCGTCACAAATATTAATGAGAAAAAAAAAGTTTCTAGCAAATCTTTCAACGACAAAAATTCCCTAGCTAATTATATTTTTCCCTTGCTAATTTTGATCATAATTAAGAGTAGTAATTAATAATTTTCGATTCAATATATACTAAAAATTCCATAGTTATATTAGCGAGGTAAAAATCCCCTGCTATTTTCATTCCAATCTTATTTTTATACTTTTATTTTTTTACAAAAAAATTGATTACATTTTTTAAAATTTTATTTTGTATTTAATAAAAACATATACTATAAACCATTTTTTATAATTAACAAAAACCAAAAATAATTTAGAAATAATTATGATACAAAAGTTACATGGTTAAAACAAAAACAATACATAGGTATATAATCTTTTAAAACTAAATCATCATATTTATCATTAGCTAGTACATTTGTGCTAGGCTCTCTTAAGTCGGTACTCTACTAGAACTTGATGTGCTATCTGTCTCATCAAAAATTCTAACTGTGATTCCTTATAGTTCATCTACTAATGTGTTGCTTTTTTTATTTCTTTCATCTCATCATTCACTTCTTTCATTTCCTACATTTCTTCCTTCAAAAAAGTTATCTAAAGATCCAAAACCCCTCAACTATTTGAGAAGCAGCTGTCATACGTTGCTCCATGAGTTCCTGTGATAAAATAGAAAATAAAAAAAATTTGCTAGATAATAATAAATTAAATATAATATTTTTCATTACACACTTAACTTTAATCATTTATTATAGTAGTATAATAGTGATGGAAGCACCAAAGTAGTGGTCATTTTCATAAAACTATATAGTTTTTTACTCGCTTGATTCTACATGGAAAATCACTCTCTTTGATACGTATAAAAAAAGAACCCAATGAACACAACCCACATGTTGCACGCACTACACCATGGCAGTATCAAACATACACATGGTGCACGTCTAGTACATCAACCACACATCCATGTTCACTACACCATACACACACTGTGCACTTCAAAATAGTTATGCACCATGGCTGCGAATCCACGGCACCACATCTCATGGCATTGCTGCCCACTGGACTATGCACCCACTAACACTAAGCCACATGCCAGCTCATGAGCATCACACATCATCGCTGGCATTGGTGCATAGTGCGCCATGGCGCATGTACCATCTAGGTAGTTATGAAATGATGTAGCGGACAATCATTATTTCAAAAGGATCAAAAGCAATTAATCAAATTATTTCAGCCTTTTTGTCTCCCACAATGGTTCAATATTCCATGGTTATATAATTTCCATGGAAATGAGACTAATTAATAAAAAATAAATCTTTAGTAAAATACAATTAATGGTAACAAAAATAATTCTTAAAAAAATAATTATTTATTTTATGAACATTCTATACTTTTTTACACATCACATTTGCAATGGGATAAAAATAAATCAAGATATTACAATTATTAATCCTTTTAAGATGTGACATTGAAAAAAGACGGGTCATCCTCACCACTAACTGCTACTTTAAAAAAATATGCTTTTACTAGTTAAATGAAATCACAAATATTTGGCATACTAGCAAGAAATGTAGCATCACTTTGAATGAGAAGAGGGGGCATGGCACGTATAGAATGGGCATCAGTAATTTGATAATGATATATTAACAGTCAACCACCTATTAATAAAGGGTGAACAAGAACAAATGAGCCACAAAAAAATTAAAAAATAACAACGGACATATTAATTCAAATTATATATCTTACATTCAAAGTAGCAAGCAACATATACAAGCTATATGAGCAATGATAGAATAGAAAAACAAGTCTGTATAATGCAACACTAATGGTGAATGAAGTATGAGCAATCAAATTCAAGTAAAATGAGTACCATACTACAATAATATTATCTATTTTTTTGTTTTATTTTTCTCTCCATTCTCTTCGCTTTCTTTCTTTCTCCCCAATGCACGCAAAGCCCTATTAGGTTCCTATAAGTTTTAACATCAAGCTTACATGATGTCAGAGCATCAATAAAGGCAATGTAAGAGTTGTGCAAAGTGTTCGGGTGGGGCACACATTCTACAAGTGTCAATAAGTGTTTTTGCCAGTGATATTGAATCAATTTCAAGAAGGTTTTTGCAAAATCATTTTATTCTTTCGGAAAAGAGATTTTTGTTCGCCAAAATTAAAATAATTATTTTTTATGTAGACAATTTTTATTTTAAAAAACTACTCACAAATTTAATATTATTTATGTTTTTATGTAATCTTCATCATAATTGCTATTATACATTTAACATTATTAAGAAAACATCATTTCAACATTTTAAAAAAACAAAAAAAATAGTGCAACTATTTTCATAATGAGATACAATATATAAATACATACCAGGATATCATCATAATAGTCATACAAAACAATATGTATGATTCTTCCAAAAGATTAAAAGATTTGATAATTACAATCTAAATATATTAGACAAAGATATAAAATTGATTCTTTAAGAAATAGGAGAATCATAAGAAATTTTATTAAATAGCTTCATGTAACCAAAATAAATATCAATTATCATTCATACAGTTAATTAACTTTAGATTCTCTCAAATATATTCATATGGACACAATTTTCTGAATTCTCAAAAAGAAAATATAATTCCAAAATGGTTATTATAAGATTTTTGAAATCTATTATAATTTCTTACAAATAATATGTATATCAACTAGACATGAGAAACACATTTCTCAATGATAATCTTAAGAATAAGATATATATGCAACAACCATCTTGTTTTACTATTCCAATGAATGCATGAATGATTAGTAGATTGTATTAATCTTATATACCATACTAAACTTGGAATATAATTCCTAACTAGCTATATATCAATTTATCTTGAGTGACTTTTTTATCTATTTATCATTTATGAACCTATCAATATATTGATAGGTTCATATTAAAAATATTTATCTATTTATCATATAGATAGACATAGCAATATATCTACCATCTATCTAAATAAGATGGTAGATATATAGTCAAATAGACAAATAATGAAAGGTAGTGCTATTTAGACATATCTATCTATCTATCAATTTGTCTATTTTTCTGTATATTTATTAAACTATTTAACTATCTATTTATCTATCTATCAATCTATCTATCAATTATTTATATTTTTATCTATTTATCTTTTTATCTATATATTAATATATATATATCTGTCAATCTATGTATATATATATATATATATATATATATATATATATATTGTATATCTATCTGTATATCTATCTTTTTATTTATGTATTTACTATCTGTGTATATATTTTACTATCTATTAGTATATCTATCTGTCTATCTATTTATATTTCTATATTTATTTATGTCTATACATCTGTCTATCTTTATCTATATGTCTATATATCTATCTATCTATCTATATTTCTATCTCTCTATAGGTCTATCTATATATCTATCTATATGTCTTTCTATCTATCTATCTATATGTCAATCTATATGTCAATCAATCAATCATCTATCTGTCTATTTATCTATCTATCTAACATTTTATCTATCTATCAATTTATTTATTATTCTATGTTTCTATCTATCTATCAATTTATTTATTTTTCTATGTTTCTATCTATCTATAAAATCAACCAATCTATCTATCTATCTATCTATCGATCTATATATCTTTCAATTAATATTTGTATCTATCTATAAATCTATATGTTTATCTATCTATCTGTTTGGTAGTCTGTGTGTCTATCTATCTATCTATCTATCATCTGTCTGTCTGTCAGTCATCTGTTTATCTTTCAATCTATCTATTTATCTATCTATGTGTCAATCTATCTATCTATTTGTGTATCTTTTTATCTATTTGTCAATCAATCAATCAATCTATCGATCTATATGTCTATTTAGCTATCAATTCTTCTATCTATTTTTTATCATCTATCTATCTGTCTATCTATCTATTTATCTGCCTTTCTATATGTCTTTATCTATTTTTCTATCTATATGTATATATATATGTTTATATATCTATCTATCTATTTATAAAACAATATATCTATTGATTAATCTTTTTATATGTCTATCTATCTATATATCTATCAATCTATCTAACAATTAATCTATCTATCTATCTCCCTATCTATCTTTAAATCAAACATCTATCTATCTATTTGTCTATCTATCTATTTGTCTTTCTATTTGTCTATCTATGTGTCTATCTATCTGTCTATTTATCTGCTATCTATCTGTTAATTTATCTTGCTTTTAATCTATCTAACTATCTTGCTTTTTAACTATCTATCTATTTGTCTATCTATCTATCTATGTATGTTTTCTAATTAACTATATATATATATATATATATATATATCTATACATGTGTTTATCAATTTTTCTATCTATATATTTAACTATCTGTCTATCTATCTTTTTATCTACATGTCTATCAAACTATCTATCTAACTATCTTTTTGTCAATCAATCTATCTATTTGTCTAACTATATATCTCTCTATATGTTATTCTATCTATTTGTATATTTGTATGTATATATTTCTATCTATTTGTCTTTTTATATGTCTATCTATCTATATGTGTATTTGTGTTTTTATATGTTTGTCTATCTATCAATCTATCTACCTGTTTATTTGTCTATCTATCTGTCTATCTATATGTCTATCTATCTATCTATATGTCTATCTATTAGTCTGTATATCTATCTATGTATCTGTCTCTCAATCTATCTTTCATCTTTCTACCAATCTATCTGCCTGTCAATATAATATTTTGTCGATCTATATGTTTATCTATCAATCAATCAATCTATCTTTCTTTAAATTTATTTATCAATCTGTCTATCAATCTATCTATTATTTTTTCTAGTAATCTATCTATCAATCTATCTATCTATTTATTAATCTGTTTATCAATATGAATATGTCTATCTATCTATCTATCTATCTATATGTTTTTTTATCTCTCTATCTATATGTCTTTATTTATATCTATCTATGTAATTATCTATCTATATATCTATCTATCTATCTATTTATTTATCTATCTATTTATCTATTAGTCTATTTAATTATTTATCAATCTGTTTATCTCTTTAACTATTTGTCTATCTATCTATCTGTCTATCTATCTATCTGTCTATCTATTTGTTTATATTTCTACTTGTGTCTATCTATTTTTCTATCTATCTATTTATCCATCTACCTATCTATCTGTCTATTTATCTATCTGACTCTCTATATATCTTTATATCTGTCTGTTAATCTATCTATCTATTGTCTGTCTGTCTATCTATCTATCTATTTATCTATTTATCTTTCTATCAATGTATAAATTTTTCTATCAATATTTCTATCATTCTATTTATGAATCTATCTATAAATGTATATTTAAATCTATCTTTTAAGTTATATATTAAATTTTATTTTCAATATATATTTTCTCTATCTATCTTTTGATCAACTAATTTGTCTATCTATATATCACTTTATTTGTTTATCTATCTATCTATCTATTAATCTGTCTATCTATCTGTGTATATATATTTAAATTTATCTGACTTTCTATTTATTGTCAATATATATATATATATATATATTTGTTTATTTATCTTTCTATTTATCTGTCTTTATATTTGTCTATCTTTCTGTCTATCTATCTTTCTATACATCTATCTATATTTTTATCTATCGATCTATCAATCTATTAATCATTTTATATTTTTGTCTAACAATTTATCTATTTTTCTATCTGCCTATCTATCTATTTATCAATTTATTTTTCTAATAATATATCTATATATCTGTCTACCAATCTATTTATGTATCTATCTTTTAGTATATCTATCTACTTATTTATCTATGTATCTATTTTTTTATTTATTTTTCTATCTATTTATCTATCTATTTATTTATCTATTTGTATATATATCTATCTATTTATCTATAAATACATCTATCTATCTATCTATCTATATATCTCTATCTATCTATCTATCCATCAATCTATCCATCAATCTATCTATCGAACTATCTATAAATGTGTCTATCAATCTTACTATCTGTTTGTATATCTATCTATCTATCTTTCTACCTTTCTATCTATCTATCTAATTGTGTATCTATCTGTGTATCTTTCTATCTGTCTATCAATTTATCTTTTCGTCTATCTATCCATCTTTCTATCCGTCTATCTATTTGTCTATCTATCTATCTATTTGTATATCTATCTATCTCTTAATCTATATATCTTTCTATCTGTATATCATTTTTTTTCTATCTATCTAACTAACTATCTAACTATCTAAGTGTCTATCTATCTTCTATCAATATATCTATGTATCTATCTATAATACTATTTATTTTTCTATTTGCTATTTGTCTATCAATCTTTCTATCAATTTATCTATATCTATATCTATTTGTGTATCTATTTATAGACATGACCAATGTATTTATCTATCTTTATCTCAATCTTTCTATCAATCTATCTGTTTAACTATCTGTCTATCAAAATGTCTATTAATTTATCTATCAAAATATCTATACATTTGTCTATCAATTTTTTATCAATCTATCTATCAATTTTTTATCAATTAGTCTATCAATATATCTGGTATCTATCTATCTATCTAGTAATCTATATGGCTATCTATCTATCTATATTTCTTACTTTCTATCTGTCTATTTATCTATCTATTTGTCTATCTATATGTTTATCTATCAGTCTATCTATCAATCTTTCAATATGTCTATCTAATTGTATATTTATCTATCTATCTGTGTATCTATCTATCTATAAATCTATCTATCTGTCTGTTTATGATCTATCTATCTATCTGTCTGTTTGTCAATCTATATGTCTCTCTATGTGTCTATCTATTTGATAATCTATATGTCTCTATATTTATCAATCTATCTTTCTATCTTTGTGTATATTTATGTCTATCTATGTGTCTATCTATCTATATATTTATCTTGCTGTCTCTTTATTTGTCTAAGTATTTGATTATATATCTGTCTATCTATCTATATATCTATCTATCTATATATATCTATCTATCTATATATCTATCTATCTATTAATCAATTTATCTAAATAATTTTCTAACTATTTATTAATCGATCTATTTATTAAAATTTTTATCTATCAATATATGTGTCTAACATATGTCTATCTATCTATCTATTTATCTTTTTTTCTATATGTATAACAATGTACTATTTATCTATCTATCTTTCTTTCTATTTGTCTGTCTTTCAATCTAATTATCTATCTATTGTCTTTCTATCTATCTATCTAACTATGTGTCTGTCTACCTATATGTATATCAATCTGTCTATATATCTATCTATATATATGTCTATCTATCTATCTATCAAATTATCTATCTGTGTATCTATCTATTTATCTGTATATCTATCTATTTGTCTATTCATCTTTCTATATATCTATCTATTTTTCTATCTGTCTGTCTGTCTATCTATCTGTGTTTCTATATATCTGTCAATTAATCTGTCTATCCATTAATCAATCTATCTATCAATATATCTATCTATCTTTCAATCTCTCTATCAATCTATATATCTGACTATCTATGTGTCTGTCTATCTCTATATCTATTTGTCTATCTATTTGTTTATATATGTATTTTTTTTCTATCTATTCATTGGTCTATCTATATGCCTATCAATTGATATATTTATATATATCAATCAATCAAAATGTTATTATATTTATCTATATATCTTTTATCCATATATCTATATATCTATCTAATTATCTATTTATCTATATATATATATATCTATCTATCTATGTATATATATCTATCTATTTAACAATATATCTGTTGATTTGTCTATCGATTTGTCTATCGATTTGTCTATTTGTCTATCATATATCTATATATCTATCGATATATTGATTTAACTATATTTCTATATATCTATAATTTATTCTCTCTATCTATAATCTATTTTCTTTATATATGTCTATCTATCTATTTTCTTATCTATTAGTCTATCTTTCTATTTGCTTATCTATATGTCTATCAATAACTATCTATCTATCTCTTTCTTTCTATCAATATGTCAATCTATGCTTCTTTCTAATTTTCTTTCTAACTTTTTATTTATCTATCTTTCTATCAATCTATTTATTTGTCTACCTATCTATCTAACTATAAATTTATCTATATTATAATCTATCAATCTATCTATTTATATATCTCTCTATCTATATGTATATCTATCTATCTATCGATCTATTACTATGTCTATCTATTTGTCTATCTATTTTTTTATCTACATGTCTATCAATATGTGTATCTATCTATATGGATATCTTTCTAACTATGTGTCTATCAATCTTTTATCAATCTATCTAACAATATTTCTATCTATCTGACTATATATATGTATACCTATCTATCTGTCTCAATATTTATCTATCTATCTATCTTTTTTTCTATCTATTTATATATCTAGTTATCTATCTATCTTTCTATCTATTTATCTTTCTGTCTATCTATCTATCTATCTTTCTTCTTTCTATCTATCTATCTGTTTATCTATATATATATATATTATAATATTTTCTAAATATATTTCAAAATATCTATCTTTTTTATAATCTATATACTTATTTATCTATTTGTCTAATATTATTTATATCTATCTGTCTGTCAATCAATCAATCAATCTATATATATAAATATATCGATCTATTAATCAATCTATCTATTTATCTATTTATCTTTCTATTTATGAACCTATCTATATATCTTTCTATCTATCTATCTATCTATGTGTCTATCTATTTATCAGTCTATCAATATGTCTATCTATCTATCTATTGATCTAATAATCATTCTTTCTATCTACCAGTCTATAAAATTATCAATCAATCTATCTATCTATATATATGTCTATTTATCTATCTTTCTATCTTTCTCTATGTCTATCTTTCTATATATCTTTAAACTATCAATTTGTCTATTAATTTGTCTATCAATTTGTCTATCAATTTGTTTATCAATTTGTCTTTCAATCTGTCCATCAATTTCTATATCAACCTATCTATCAATATATCTATCAATATGTCTATAAATCTATCTTTCAATTTGTCTATAAATCATACAATCAATCTATCATCTATCTATTTGACCATCTATCTATCTATTTATATATATATATTTATATATATATATATATCTATTTATCTATCTTTCTATCCGTCAATCAATAAATCTATTTATCTATCTTTTTATTTATTTGTCTATCTATATGTCTTTCTTTCTATAAATCTATCTGTCTATCTATGTATCAATTTATGTATCTATTTGTGTCTATCTATGTGTCTTTCTATCAATTAATCAATCTTTCGATATTTATATCACTCTATTTATTTATTGGTCTATCTATCTGTCTATCAATCTATGTATCATTTTTATATCTATTTATCTATCTATGTGTATATGTATATGTCTTTCTACCATTAAATCTATTCATCGGTCTATATATCTTTCTATCTATCTATGCATTGTTATATATATTTATATTGATATATATATTTGTTAATCTAAAATTCTAACATTTTTTCTATTTATATATCTATATATCTATCTATTTATCTATCTTTCTTACTATCGATTTTTATTTATATCTGTATATTTTACAATATATACATCTATCTATTTAACTTTCAATCTATATATAATATATATAGGTATATGACCATATTACTATCTAATTATATTTCTATCTATCTGTCCATCTATCTATCTATCTATCTATCTGTTTGTCTTTCTATATTTCTATATATCAGCCTATCTATCTATCTTTCTTTCTATGTATCTATCTATCTATGTGTCTATTTATGTATCTATATATCTATCTATTTTTCTGTATGTCTATATATCTATCTATCTAGGTGCTTGTCAATCTATCTTTCAATCTAGTTGTCTATCAATCTATCTATCTATCTTGATATATGTATATCTATCTTTCTGTTAATCTATCTATTAATCAATCTTTCAATCTGTCTATTTATCTATCTTTTTGTTTTTCAATGTATTTATCAATCTATCTATCAATTTATCTATATATCTATCTATTTGTCTATCTATTTATAAATCTTTCTATCTAACTATCTATTGATCTGTCAATCTATCAGTTTATCAATCTACCGATCAATCTATCCATCTCTGTATAAATCTATCTATCTATCTTTTTTTTTTAAATTTTGTTTTATTATTATTAGAGCCTCTCTTTTGGCGGAGGAATACCGTTTTTACAACCTACATCTACCCTTATCCCTTTTACATCCATTTCAAAACAAAACAAAAAACAAAGAACAAGTAACAATTTAAAATGATCTAAAAGCTATAGATTTGAAACTGGAATTTGGGCATATGTGAGGTTCCGTACTTGAAGCTTGACACTTAATCCTCAGACCTTTTAGCTTTTTCCTGAGAGAAGCTAACTTCTTTTAACTTGTGAGGTCTGAATATGGATATATGTGAGATTTCAAATCTACATCATCCCCTGAGATAAGTTTATTAAATCCTCCAGCTCTTTTAGCTTTTCCTTTTCTTCGAGCCTTACTTGGAGTGGATCCTTTGGCGCCTACTAGGCTGTCAATTAGTGTGGAGGTATTGGCCTATCTTTATACAATCTTCCTTCGGGACCAGGAAGAGTTTTAGCCTTTCATGTCTTTACGTTCTTTTAGTAGCTTCCTTCCATGGAGTGGAAACCTTTGGCGCTTAATCAGAACTTACCCCTTTACCTCCCTTTTGCTGATTGCTTTAATTTTGGCCTTGTTGGATATCTTCCCTGCAAAGACAGAAATTTCCCTACCCTGGACTCTACCCACTTAAAACTGCCATCCATGTTAAATGATAGCTTCCTGCTGGAGGTCTATTCCAGGTTATGCTTTTTATCCTTTGCTGCTTAATTATCTTAATATTAAAGTCCCATGACTTATCTGCATACTCATCTATATTCTTATTTATAACTATTATAGGCTTTATACAACTTTTTTATATAGTGTTTATATAGCAGCGTAAAAATCAGAATGGATATTATTATATTATATTAGCAATAGTCAAGATACATATTTTAAAAAACTTATTGTTCCCGCCCAATCCATCAGAAAGTTGAGGCTTTGTTATATCTTCATGGTTTGTTTATTTATTCTAAAATAAGGAAATCCCATTTTATCTAAACATGCTATTCCCTTTAATTTATTTGGCATGAGCTTCTCATTAAATTCTGTATCTCCTCTGGTGGTACCTATTTTTGACAGATTATCCGCTAGATAATTTGCTTCTCTGTATATATGTATTATTGAGGCCTTCAGTTCGTCCATAAGACCAAGAATTGCTTCTAGTTCCTCTTCATTCCTCCATAATATTTTCTTATTGATTACTGTATCAACTAGTAATTTTGAGTCTACCTGTACTTCAATGTTTTTAAAGTTAAGCTGCTTGCATATCTCTAACTCTGATTTTAATGCTCTGATTTCAGATTCTAACGCCGAAGAGGCTCTACTAGATCTGGTGAAAGCTCTCTGTACTGTCCATGTATGATCTCTTATTACCCCGCCTCCTCATGCTATTCCAGTGTCCCTGCTAAAACTCTCATCCGTATTCAGTGAGAGTTTACCTACCGGCGGAGCATTCCACTGTATGCATTTCGCCCTTTGCTGATTTAAAACTTTGTATGTGAGATCCCATTCTTTCTCAGGCTTCTTTTCTTGTTTCATTTCCTGAATAACTATCAGTTTTATTAGTGATATATTACATATCTCCTTTCTAATATCTTTTATAATTTTTGTTAAATTCATCCTTATATTTTCAAATTTACTTTTGTTTCGAGATTTCCATATACACCAAATAATTAGATGCGGCAGTTTTTGGTTGAGCCATTTCCTGGTGGGACTTTTCGTTTTCTCCTTTTCCCATTTTTTAACTTTATCTATTAATCCATCATCCATTTTACATATTCTTTTTTCCCCTTCCATTTCTTTCCATATTTCTGCTACAATGGGACCATTAGAAAGCAAATGATCGGTAGTTTCAACCGCTTGTAAACAACATTCACATCTTGAAGCGATGTTTATACCTTTCTTTTGTATATTTCTATCTACCGGTATAGCATTCATTAAAGCCTTCCATGTGAAGGAGCACATTTTTTGCGGTATGTTTTCTTGCCATACCCATTTAAATAGAGTTTGAGCCGGTTTTTTCTTTCTGACCAAGTCTTTTGCCGACTTGAGGGAAAAGTTTCCTTGTGGTGTTAACATCCATTTCCAGCCGCTCCTCTTTTTTATAGAGTGTGAGTCCACTATTTCTTTTTGTTTTTCCATTGACTTCCAACTGTTCGAGACTTTCTTAGTGGTCTTATTCTTGTTATCTAAATATCTTGCCCGCATATATTTTGCCCACAGACTATCACTTTCTTTAAGTCTCCACCAGCTTTTACAGTCCCAGACAGCTACCGAGTTCTGGAGGCTCATTAGTCCTAATCCTGCTTCCTCTTTCGGATAATAGATACTTTTCCAGTCCTTCCAATGTAGTTTATTTTTTCCTTGTTTTTTACCCCATAAGAAGTTGGCCATTTCCGATTCGAGTTTTTTAATAAATTTCTTAGGGGGGTGTATCACTGATAATATGTGCGTAAGCGTGCTTTGTAATACATGTGACATCAGTGTTATTCTTCCCCCAAAACCCAGTAACTCTTCTTTCCATCCTGCTATTTTTTTCTTAGTTTTTCCTGAAAATAACTTAGATATTCTTTTTCAACCTCCCCTCATATATCGGACAACCTAAATACATTAATGCCCCTTTTATTTCTGCAAATCCCGTAATCCTTTTTATTTTATCTACTAACTTTAATTTTGCATTTTTAGCAAGCATGAACTGACATTTGCTTTTATTAACCATTTGACCTGTCTCTTTTTCAAAAATTTGGAGAAGATGCATAAGATTCATTAAAGACTTTATGCTAGCTTTTGTAAATATTATAAGGTCATCTGAATAATCTAAACAACCTATTCTGGGTGTATTCCTTGGTTGTCTGAATGAGAATATTTTACCTTCGGATATTTTCTTATTCAAGTTACGTATTAGCAATTCTAGATAGATATCGAAAAGAAGAGGGGATAGCAGATCCCCTTGCCTTAAACTTTTATTTGGTTTAAGTTCCTCACTTAACTTACCATTTACCAGGACTCTTACCCAATTGCTTGATATACATCTAAATATTAGATCTATGGTTAGCTCTGAAAAGCCGAACCTCCTTAACACAAAGCAAAGGGTATCCCATTCTACTCTATCAAAGGCTTTCGATAGATCTAACTTAACCACTAAGTTTTTTCCTCTAGACTTACTTCCTATCTCTTTCATCATTTCAGATGCAAGCTTTATATTTTCTATCATTAATCTATTTTTAACAA
>JAREIK010010185.1:0-29077 GCA_029783825.1 Sapria himalayana | reverse complement strand
TTTGGTTCTCTTAAAATATAGATGAATATTTATTTTTTTTCTCATGTTGCATATGTGTGATTAAAAAAATAATTTAAAAATATATTTACCTGCTTTGATTAGGTAATATATTTTAATATTTTAATATTTTAAAAAAAGTCAAAAATAGTTGTTTTGAATATACTATTTTTCAAACAAAAGCATATCAAAATATATGTTAAAATGTTAAATGTATAGTTATATATTGTATAAATGTATTAATATGTTATATGTTAATATCTATATATTGTATTATGTTTGTATGTATAAACATAGTATATATATATTATATATATTTATATTTATATGTATATATATATATATGTAATAATATGTTTGTTTTATTTTATTTTTTATTTTTTGTTTTTTACATGATATAGATGAGTAGGAGTATATTTGGGTTTTTATTTTTGAAATATAAAAAGGTTAGATAGCATTTCTTAATTATCATCAATTATATTTATTTATATAATTTTTTCAAAAAAAATGTCCAACACTAAATATATATTTATTCTGGAACACACTTGACTATTACTTAAAATATTCACTCTTTTTCACTTCACATTATTGAAGTGTACGCATAAAATTGAGCTTTTATGAAATGCAACAAGATAATGAATAATAATACAAAGATATTTGTGAAGAGTACAATAGAAATGACTAGAACTCAAAAGGGTGATACAAATCATTAATATGAGGTGAGATTATAATAATAAATTTTTAAGTAGGGTTGAATTTATCTTAAACTAATGATTATTTTATTAAAAATAAGAGTCATGTCTAGCTTACTGGTGATTTTAGAGATGTGTAATGAAAATGATTAATAATTTTAGAAAATAAAAAAAATGATAAGTTTTATTAATATATGATTGCTCAAGGATTACTTGTAAGTGAGTTTGTTATTTGAACCTTGAAAACCATAATTTATTTTATATATATTTTTAAACATATTTTATTTGATTCTCTTTGTTCTTGAAATATTAATACATATGATACAAATGAATGTGAATTGTTTATTGAGTTTTATCTTTTATTTGGAAGGTTTCAATGAGCTGCCTGAATTTGTATTTCATTAAATAAGAAAGAAAGTAGAATATATTTGAAATTTTGTGATACTAATAGTTACAATATTGTAGATATTATAATAAGTAATTTTATTCTATGAATTTATGATTTTTTATTTATGCATATTGTTGTGATTTAATATAATTTGTTTGCTTTTTTTATGATATATTATTTGGGAGCATATGATATATGAGTTGTTCCAAATTACACACACACACACACACACATATAGCGATAGAATTTTTCTAGCTAATATTTAATTATTTAATTTTTTAAAATTTATTACTAGTTTTAATATTTTATTTAATTTTGTTTATTAATGTATTTTAATGGTATATAGATGAGCAATCCTTGAAAGTTACATTCTCCTCATAAAATCATAAAAATGATATTATAAATAAATAATTTAAAAATAGAAAATTACAAAAAAAATTATATAATAAGGACTAAAATAACTTTTTATGATGTATTAATTTTTTAAAAATTATACAAAAAATTTTTCTAAAATTTTTAATTAAGAAACTTATAAATGTGTATTAAAGTAACATTTAATAATTAATTCAATAAGTATAATAATTTATTTCGATATTTTAAAAATTAAATTAACATACATTAAAATTTCTACTAATATAAATATAATTAATTAATTATATGATAAAATATAAAATATTTTCAAAAAATATTCGAATTGACATATAAACAAGTAAATATTTATATTATTATTAGTAAAAAAAAGTTATCATTATAGGAAACCTTTAAAAAAAATAATTAATACAAATTTAAAAATTTTGAATTATAATAAAAATGTAAATTTTTTCATTAAAGTTAAAAGAAAATAAATTAATATTTAAAAATAAATATTTGTCCTTACTAAAATTTATAAGAACTAAACAATTGAGTACAATTTTTTCTATTTGCTTTTAACTTTCAGTCTTTATTAAAATAATTAATAAACTTTTTTAATTATCTTATCACTTTAAGTAATTTTAAAAATTTTAAAAATTTTAAAAATTTTAAAAATTTTAAAAATTTTAAAAATTTTAAAAATTATTAATAATATCAAATAATATGAAATTTTATGCCTTTAAAATTTACATTATTTTCATAAAAATTAATATAATGAATTCTTAAAAATTTATAACTATAAAATATAAATGTTTATATATTTTTTAACATTATGAGTATTTTATAACTCTTGGAAGAGTGACTTGAAGACAAATCATCTTTACAGGTATAGCTTATTATATGAAGTTTGTTAATTTTGTAGCTATTTGATATTTTTTTATAAGGCTAAACATATATATTTTTTAATTCTTTATATATTTATTATTTAATAAATATTATAATAAAAAATTATAAGGTGTACATTTTTCATGTGTACCTTGCTACATGCACATTAATTTAGTTGAAAAAATTTTGATAGTAAATAAAATAAATAAGTCTTTTTATATATTATTATATATATATATATATTTATATTATATTAATTATTCAATGTTTTATAATTAAAAATATAAATATTTTAGAAATATATATAATTTTTTATTTAATATTTATTTTGTCGAGACTCAAGTTCTCCATCTTTATCTCTACATTTTCGAATATTAATCAACTCAAGTCCTCCACAATCCTCCATCTTTCTCTCGACACTGATGCATCTAAACATATTCAAATTAAGCGATAATTTGTTATTGATTTGAGTTACATTTTCTACCCTAATTCTTCATCGATTATCTTAATGCAAGAGTTTGCGTATTGATTCTATTAATTTTTTTCCGAAATTCTTCTTCTTTAATCACCAATGTATGGTTGGATTGCTTATATAAAGTTTATCATATATATACCTAATGCATTTGTAATACAATATGTTCTCATTGTGTGGACATTGATGGTGCACAATGGTATGCCGACTTTATTTCCAATTTTCTCCACTAGACGGAATTCTATTTTTCTTAGTTTAATCACAAAATGGGTGTTTATGTTGGGTAGTGTGTATATAACACATAAATATATAAGTGTATTTTATTATATCTTTAACTATAAAAATAGTATACATAACATAACTGTATATTAATATAAAACATATATTTTAATAGAAATATATATATATATATATATATAGATATATATATATATAGTAATATTATCTATATATATCTATCATAATTTTATATATGATACATTCAATATACATGTCGTGTATTTTAGATATATATCTATATTTTATATATTTTATATATGATACATTCAATATATATATAGTAATATATATAGATAGTATTATAACATATAACATTATATAAATATTTCACACAAATAAAGTTATTCTGACTTTATGATATGCATTTAATAATGTATATTTGAAATTTGTAAGTCATCATTATGAAATATACATCTAAAAATTTGCTTTATGAAAATATCTATTATTCCTTAATGTCGTGCCTACCCAATAAGTATAATTAAATTAATATCTGTAAACTATATTTTATACATGGCTTTATATATAGGTAAACAACACACATTCTTATAAAAATGTAAGAGTGTATATAATATTTGTAAATTTAAAGTATAGTCACATTAATACATGTTAATGTCAAATTAATATCTGTAAACATTTATTGACTGGTTTTCAATAAATTCAAATAAAAATGTAATAGGTTTTATGTATACTGATACTAATTTCAAGAGATTTAAATACATGTATATATTTGACTATACTTTAATTACTATGTTTAATTAAATGCCGCATAGGCTCCCTTATAAATACCCTAGCATTGACTATCAATATGATTCATACTGATTAAAATATATAAGATATCCAGCTCATCTGACATACATTATTTCCTACATGAATTGATGCCGATGACTTTTAGAAGGGTTTGAGAAGTTCACCAATATGGATGAGTAGATGTCACATATTTTATCACCGCTATAGCCATTAACTCATAAATTGTATACCCATGGACTTGATACTGTACTTATTGTAAGTAACCATAGAATTGTTCACTTGAGTAAATACTAGAAACTATATACTTATTGTAAGCTTAGATAATGAAAAAACTTTGATAATTAATCTAAATAATCAATATCTATGAAATGATAATCCAAATTCATAGAGTTAACATTATTACTTGTTTAACTCATATACTTCTGATACATTTTACCGTGCTATAAAATAACTAACACTTGCTTGATTTTTGTAGTTACTTTTCTCTATAATTTCAATACTTAATGGTCTTTGAGCTATTATAATTACAATGATTCTTAGATTTAGACCTCTTATTTTTGATTTGCTTTAACGTTTACACTTGGTTGAATTTCTTTCAATTAACTTTGTATATAATTCTAAAGATGTTGATGTTTCACTTGTCTATCTTTGTTGAATCTCCTTGCTGAAAATTAGATCATGAAATTCATCGAATTTCAATTTATTAGTTCTTGATGAACTATGCACAACTATAATTGTAATACGTTAATTTTTGATAGAGAACACAGAAGTATCAATACACATACTTCATCATTGACTTCAATACCAAACAAACTTAATTGGGTTGTTATTGTATTGACTTAATTGAGTTGTTGGGTCAATGATGTGCTTTCTGTCAACTTCAGATTGAAAAAACACCTCATCATGTGCACTTTTTTAGCATCAATTAGATTTTCGTATATACTAGCAAGAGCCTTCGTAACCCATACTATGCTCTTCTAATTTTTATATTTAAAGTAAGCTAATAAGTTATCATATTTCAGATGAATTTAAGTGCTAGTATGTGTTCTTCTTTCTTCATAGACTCTATCTTTTTAGAAAGGATCGATATAGATTTTTTTAGTATATATAATCCTGCATCTATATTTTCTAGAATCCAAATTTTGTCCATAGATTTTTTTTTCACTTTTCTCCATATGCAGTCATTACAGTCCACAAAATATGACTTCTTCTAGAGACAATTCTTGCAAAACATTGTGAATGAGAATTGAGAACACCTCTTTTGACATGCAAATATTGTCTACAAAATTTTACTTATATTAAATTAATTATTATCATCAATAGTAACTTTGCCCAATGAGGCATCATAATGCACAACCTAATCCTCTAATACCAATTGTTGAGAATAACTGATTTCCTATTTGTTAGATTTATGAAAAAGAACAAAAATATATATATTAAATAAAACACAAAATTTACATTGTTCGGCATATGCTTACCTATATTATGGGCTCTTCTCTTTTTCTCTCTTATTCATTATGAATTAGGTGAATGCAAAAGATATAAGAAATATACATTTGAAATCTTAATGCTTATTATATGTTGATATGCTAGAAAAATAATAAAACAAAAAAAAGGAGGAAATGCTTCTTTTTTTGACAAAAAATGGGGGGTAGACGCCCCCCATTTTGACATTAAATATATCAACCACTTATATGTTTTATATTTTGGCATGTGTTTACAAGAATATTTTTTAAATTTTGTTTCATGATAATTAGATCACAAATATATTTTACATAATGCTTTATTATATCCAACTAATCATATAATTCATTAATTCTCAGAATATGATATTTGTTTTTGATTATTATTATAAATAAATCATTAATATAGATAATTTGTCAAAAAATATATTTACAAAGATTCTTTCCACCAAAATATGTACGTATAAATAGTATATACATACATATTATAGTAGTATTTATGTGCATATATACTGAGTATTATGTACTCAATATATATGTATGCATAATACTACAGTTTATATGTACATATACTACAGTAATATATGTACGAGTGAAATGCTAGTATACAGTAACATATATTTATCAAACCATAGTTTTTTTATTTTGATTTGATTAAGTAGTTTAAATTTCTTACAGATATGGTACTGCATTGTTTCCCATGCGAAGTTTGTATAGGTGAAGGATTTTTCAATAGACATGACGCACCATGACCCGGACAACTTTTCACAGTAGAAAGTTGGTGACCGGAGGAGCAGAGGGAGCGAAAGCAATGTCAATGTATTGATAGATTATACTTTATGCACATCTGTAGTTATATTGATTAATAAGATGTAATATAATTTTGTATTTTTTTGTTTTAGTTATTTAAAATATTGTGTTAGAATAAGTTATTAAATGAATTTTTTTTTGTTAATTAAAATTTCATTTATAGTTTCTATTTTTATTCAATTTAATATAAAAATATTAACTTATTTAATTAAATTTTAGTTGAAGCTGTATGACAATAAACTTTAATATGTTTTTGTTCATGTCTATAATCATTATTTTTATATATCTGTGAATATTTTGTGTGCCTCTGAATTTTTTGGGCAGAGTTTTAGCCTATTATAGGTATGTAAAAACCTATATAGTAGTAGTAGTAGTAGTAGTAGTAGTAGTGGCAGCGATGCAGCAGAGGAAGTGATGACAGTGGCAGCAGCAGTGGCAGTGATGGTAGTGGCGGTAGTGGTGGTAGTGATCGATATGACTCGGTGGCAGTAGCGGCGGAAACGACGGCAACGGTGGTGGGAGGCAACGACAGCATAGGTGGTAGGGGAGGTGGTGATGGTAGGGGCGGCAGTGTGGTAGGGGCAGCAGTGGCGGCAGGAGCGGCATCAACAGTGCTAGGGGGGCAGCGACGAAAGGGGCAGCAGCGGTTACAGGGGCGGTAACGGCGACAGGGGCAGTAACGGCGACAGGGGCGGCAGCAGTGACATGGGCGACAACGGGTGTAGGGGCCATAGCGGTGGTAGCGGTGGTAGGGACGGCAGCGGCGGCGGGGTAGGGGTGGTAGTAGCGACGGCAGCGTTGGCAACAGTGACAGGGGTGACATCGGTGGTAGGTTCCATAAGGCGGTAGGGGTGTCAGGGGTGGTAACGATGGTAGGACGATAGTGGCAGTAGGGGTGCTAGTGGCGGTAGGGGTGGTAGGGGCGGCAGTGGTGGTAGGGATGGTAGGAAGGGCAGGGGCGGCGGCGGTGGCAGGGGCAGTGGCAGGGGCCGTGGCGGTGACGGCAGGGGTTGCGGTAGGGGAGGCGGCAGTGAAAGGGCAGTGACTGGGGCAGCGGGAGGGGCAACGGAGGGGCAGTGGGAGGGGCAGAGTCATGGGTAGTGGCAGTGGTAGCGGCAGTGGCAAGGGAGCAGCAGTAATGGCAACAAATGGGGTATATACGTACGTATATAGTTAGTATATGCGTACATATAATACTACAGTATTTTATGTACATATATACTAAGTATATTTGTACTCAGTATATATGAACACATAATATTGTAATTTTATGTACATATACTACAGTAATATATGTACGAGTGAAATGCAAGTATATATTTACATATATACTACAGAATTATATATTTATCAAAACATAACATTTTTTATTTTAATTTACTGAGTGGTTTAAATTTCTTACAGATACGATATCGCATTGTTCCTCATATAAAGCTTGTATAGTAATGATATTTTTCACTAGACATTATGTGCAGTGACTCAGCCAACTTTGTCGTAATAGAAAAATGGTAATGGAAAGAGTAGAGGTAGAGATAGTAACGTCAATGAATGAATATATTATACTTTATGCACTGTCAGTAGATACATTGATGAATAAGATGTATACAATTTTGTTATTTTTTTTGTTTCAATTATATAAAAATTGAATTAGAATAAGTTATTAAATGATTTTATTTTTTTTATTATAAATTATTTATAGTTTCATTTTATATTCAATTTGAATAAAAATTTTAAATTATTTAATTAAAAAATTTTAAAATAAATTAAATTCTAAAAATAATTTTAAAATTAAAATAGCTAGGGAAAAATTTCTTGCTAAATTAACAATGGAAAAACACTTGCTAAATTAGCTAAGAAATTTTCCCAAGCTAATTTAGCAAATCTTTATTTTGGCAACGGATATTCCATCGCTAAATTTATTTAGCTCGAGATATTTTGTTGCTAAAATTTAGCGACAATCAATTTAGCTTGGGAAATCTTTCATCAGTATTTTCATTTTGCGACATAAAATCTCATTAGCTTGTAATTTTGCTAGGAAATTTACTTTCTTAGTAAGGGTTTTCCATCGCTAAATTTTTAGCTAGGGACATTCTCCCTCGCTAAATTTTAGCGACCACACTTTAGTTAAATGCCCATTTAGCTAGGGAATTGTCCATAACTAAATAGGATTTATCATGTAGTACTATCTATCTATTTGTCAATATATATCTCTATTTGTTTGGTTGTCTATTATCTGTCTATTTTTTTTTCAAAATATGTATCTATTTATCTGTCTACCTATCTATCTGTCTATTTATGTATTGTATATCTATCTATCTATTTATCTATCTATCTATCTATCTATCTATATGTCTATCTGTAAATCTGTTTATCTATCTATATATCTATTAGTCTATCAGTCTATTTATCTATCTATATATCTATCTATTTGTATATATTTTTGTGTCTATCTATCTATCTATCTATATGTCTATATGTATACCTAATGATCTATTTATATGTCTAACTATCTATGTGTCTATCTATCTATCTCTATATCTCTGTATTGGTATTTCTGTCTCTAAATCTATCTTTCTATCAATCAATCTGTCTATCTCTCTGTCTATGTATATCTGCCTATATGTATTTCAATCATTATGTCTATTTGTCTTTATATTTATCTATCTATTTATATATCTATCTATTTATAAATCAATTTGTCATCTATCGATCTATCTGTGTATCTATCTATCTGTCTATATATCTATCTATCTATCTGTTTGTCTATATATCTGTTTGTCTATCTATCTATCTCTCTTTTTGCCTATCTGCCTATCTGTCTATCTGCATATCTACCTCTTTGCCTATATTTCTATATATCTATATACCTATCTATGTGTCTATCAATTTATCTATTTATATATTTATCTGTCTATCTATCGATCTATATATTTGTATATCTATAAATATATCTTTATGCCTATCTATCTATCTATCTATGTATATGTATATTAGATATCTAGATAACTATATATCATTCTATCTATCTATGCATCTATCTATATATTTATATATTTTTATATAGGTTTATCTTTCTATCTACCAATCTATATATTTAATTTCAAACTATATGTCTATCTGTCTACCTATGTGTCTATCTGCCTATCTATCTATATGTCAATCGATCTATCTCTCTATCTTTCTATATGAATATCCATCTTCTGTCAATCTGTCTATTTCTCTATTTGTCTATTTGTCTATCTGTCTATATATCTATTTGTCTATCTCTCTACTTGTCTATCGATATAATTATCTATCTGTCTATCTATCTATCTATCTGTCTGTCTCTGTCTATCAATCTAATTGTCTATCTTTCTATCTGTCTATCTCTTATGTGTATATCTGTCTATCTCACTATGTGACTATGTTTCTATTTGTCTATCTGCCTATCTATCTAGTTATTTAACTATTTATCTGTCTATCTATCACTTTGTCTATCTATCTATCTATCTATATATCTATCTCACTATCTAACTATCTATTTGTCTATCTATCTATCTATCTATCTAACTATTTGTCTGTGTCTATCTATCAATTTTTCTATCTTTTATCTATTTATTTTGCTATCTAGCTATCTTGTTATATGTCAATATATTTATCTATCTTTTTATCAATTTATCTATCCATATGTCTATAGTCTATCTTCTTATCTATCTATTTGTCAATCTATCTATTTGTTAATAAATCAATCAATCTATCTATATATATATCTGTCTATCTTTCTATCTATCTATTTTTTTCAATCAATATACTGTCTACTTTTCTATCTGTTTACCTAATTATCTATCTATTTGTTTATATGTCTATCTATCTATATGTTTATCTGTCTATCTATCTGTCTATCAATCTATCTTTCAATCTATCTATCTATATATCATCTATCTATCTGCCTCTCTGTATATCTATCTATTTATCTATTTATTTATATATTTATAGTCTATTTGTCTATCTATCTATTTATCTATCATCTGCCTATCTTACTAATTGCATATCCTATCTGTCTATCTGCCTATCTGTCTATCTTTCTATATGTCTCTCTTTCTATATGTCTATCTTTTTATTTGTTCATCTATCTATCTATTTATCTCTCATACTAAATATCGTCTTTCAGTTAATTTGTCAATCTTTCAATCTTTCAATCTAAGTATTTTTCTATCCATCAATCGATCTATCAGCCTATCTATCTATCTATCTATCTATCTGTCTATCTACCTATCTACCTATCTGTCTATTTGCCTATACCTATGTCTATCTGTATAACTACTATTTATCTATTTGTTTATCTATATATCTATTGTATATCTTTTTATCTATCTGTATATCTTTTTATCTATCTATCAGTCAATATGCCTATTTATCTATGTATCTATTTATTATTTGTATATTTGTCTATCTGGCTATCAATATATAATATATGTCTATCTTTCTTTCCATATATCTTTCTAGCTGTCTATATGTCTATGTGTCTAACTATCTATCTGTATATCAATATATCTCTCTATATATCATTTTATCCATATGTCTATCTATATATTTGTCAATATATCTATTTGTCTATTTTTCTTTTTATATGTTTAGAGGTATCAAAAGGAATGTGTCAGGCTTGCCCGACCCATTTTTAGCCTGCCCGGCCATGCTTTCGTGCTGGGCATGGCATGACATGGTTAGTGTATCGTACTTGGCATGGCCCGACACTATTTTGAGGAGGTCAGCCCAACACGGGCCCACGACACGAATCCACCAGGTTCGGCCCGGTCAGGCCGAACCAATAATTTATAAAATATTAGGGGTTCGACTGTACACCGTTGTGCTGCCACGTGCCGACCACCAAATTTAAAAAAAATTAGGGTTTCGGTGCGTATCGTCACATCGTCACACAGCCAAGCCCCTAATTTTAAAATAATTTTTAGAGTTTCAGAAAATGCCGCCACGTCGCTACAATGCTCAAACCCTAATTTTAAAAAATTTAAGTTTCTCGGATCATGCCGAGGTACCATCACAAAGGGCCACTATATCGCGTCGGGCCATGCATGGCACGAGGCCCGATTAGCCTCGGCACGGCACGACATGATTGGTGTAGTGGTCAAGCATGACACGAACCCAGGCATATAAAATTCCCGTGCCAGGCCGGCCCAAGCATGACCAAATTGTGTTGTACCTCGTGCTAGACGAGCTGGCCCAGCCATATTTACACCTCTATATAAGTCTATCTGTCTATCTATTTATCTTATCTATATGCCTATCTTTCTATTTCCCTATCTTCCTATATATCTATCTATTTATCTGTCTATCTAGATTTCTGCTTATCTACTTATCTCCCTAACTACGATATGTCTATCTATCTATGTATATGTGTATATGTCTATATATCTAATTGTCTATCTATATATCTATCTATTTATATTTGTTTATCTATCTATCTTTCTATATATCTATTTGTCTAACTATCTTTCTATATATATATATA
This sequence comes from Sapria himalayana, assembly GCA_029783825.1. NCBI lineage: Eukaryota > Viridiplantae > Streptophyta > Magnoliopsida > Malpighiales > Rafflesiaceae > Sapria > Sapria himalayana. Next base: position 17,487 of record JAREIK010010185.1, on the reverse strand, counting down.
TATATATATTTCTATCTATCTATCTATCTTACTTTTTTTCTATCTATCTATCATTCTACCTATCAATCATTCTATCTATCTATTTATCTATCTATCTCTCTGTCTTTCTATCTGTTAATATGTCAATCTGTTTATCTGTCTTTCTATATATCCATCAATCTATCCATATATCAATTTGTCTATCAGTTTATCTATCTATCTATCTATCTATTTCTATCTATCTATATATCTACCTATCTATTAATTTATCTATCTATCTCTATATCGATCTATCTATCTGTCTGTGTGTATATCTGTCTTTTTGTCTATATGTCTATCTATCTATCTGTCTGTTTGTATGTCTATCTCTATATATATATATTTGTCTATCTATCAATCTATCTATTTGTCTAATGTCTGTCAATCAATCTATCTATCTATATATCTATCTGCCATATATATATATATATATATATATATATATATATATATATATATATCTATTACTCTATCTATCTAACTATCTATCTACAAGTCTATCTGTCTATCAGTCTATCTCTTTATCTATCTATATGTCTATCTATCTAACTAACTATCTATGTATCTATCTACTATCTATCTATTTGTCTTTCTATAAGTCTAACTATGTATATTTATCTATCTTTATAAATGTTATATGTCTTTTTGTATAACTATCTATATATCTACTTTCTATCTATCTTTTTATCTTTTATCTATCAATCTATCTATATAATTATCAATATATATATATATATATATATATATATATATATATATATGTATCTATCTATCTATTTATGCATATATCTATCTATATATCCATGTAACTATCTATCTATTTATCTATCTATTTGTCTATCTATCTATCTATATATCTATTTATAGGTCTATTTTTCAATCTGTCATTCTGTATATATCTATCAGTCTCTGTATCTAGCTGTCGATTTGTCTATCTATTTATCTATATACTTGTCTATCTATCTTTCTATCTATCTATATATCTATCTATCTGTCGGCCTATCTGTCTATTTGTCTATTTATCTATATGACTATTTATCTTTATGTCTATCGGTATATATGACTATCTATCTGTCCATCTATCTATATGTTTATTTGTTTATCTAACTATATTTATATCTATCTGACTTTCTGTCTGTATGTCTATCGGCCTATCTTCCTATATGTTTATAAGTATATAGTCTACCTATCTATCAATCATTCTATCTATCCATCTATCAATCTTTCTATTTGTCTATCTATCTATCTATTGATCAGTCTATCAATATCTATAAATCTATCTATCTACCTATCTATCTATGTTCCTATCTTACAATCTACATATATGTCTATGTCCATCTATCTGTCTATTTGTCTATCTACCTATCTGTCTATCTATCTATTTATTTAATTATCTCTTTATCTATCTATCTGGCTATCTATATATGCCTCTATCTATCTATCTATAATTTATCTATCAGTCTAACTGACTATTTGTCTATCTATTTATCAAACTATCTATTTGTTTATCTACCTACTTATCTACTTATCTATCTATCTCTCTCTCTTTGTCTATCTATCTGCCTATCTGTCTATATGTCAAATCTATTTAATTAAATATTTGTCTATCTAACTATTATTGATCTATCTATTGATTATCTTTCTAAATATCTATCTTTTTGTCATTTTGTCTATCTATCTAACTATCTATCTGTCTGTCTATCTGCCTATCTGTCTACCTACCTACCTATCTATTTGTCTATCTATCTATCTATCTCTCTCTATCTCTCTTCTTAATCTATCTGTCTATTTGCCTATCTATCTATTTATCAATTTATCTTTCTATCTGTCTACCTTTCTATCTCTCTATCTATCTATCTATTTGTCTATCTGTTTATTTGTATATCTATTTATTTGTCTTTATAAATCTATCTTTATTTCTATCTATCTATCTTTGTATATGTCTATATGTCTATCTATATCACTGTTTATCTATCTATCTATCTATGTATCTATTTATCTTTCTATTTATCTTTTTATTTGTATATCTATCTAACTATCAATCTATGTGTATATATATATATATATATATATCTATCTATCTAATTGTCCATCTATCTATCTGTCAATCATTCAATTTATCTATCTATCTATGTATCTATCTTTCTTTCTATATATCTATCTATGTATCTCTTCATATGTCTATCTATCTATCTAAATGTCTATCTATTTAAATGTTTATCTATCTATCTGTCTATACCTCTCTCTATCCAATTGTCTATTTATCTATCTATCTTTTTTCTATCTGTATATTTCTTTATATATCTCTCAATCTATCTACCGATATATTATCTATCAATCTATGTGTATATATATATATATATATCTATCTAATTGTCCATCTATCTATCTGTCAACCTATCTATCTATCTATGTATCTATCTTCTTTTCTATATATCTATCTATGTATCTTTATATGTCTATCTATTTATCTAAATGTCTATCTATTTAAATGTTTATCTATCTATCTGTCTATACCTCTATCTATCTAATTGTCTATTTATCTATCTATCTTTTTTCTATCTGTATATTTCTTTATATATCTCTCAATCTATCTACAGATATGTTTAACTATCTAGCTGTCTATCTACCTATCTATCTATCTCTCTATTTGTTAATGAATGTATTTGTCAATCTATTTGTCTATTTGTCTATTTGTCTATATTCTATCTATTTATCTATCTATCTATCTCCGTAACAATCTATTATTTATATGTCTATCTATCAACTATATATTTCTCTGTCTATCTGTATTTATCTATTTATCTATCTATCTACCTATCTATTTTCTATCATTGAATTAATCTATTTATTTGTTTATCTTACTATCTATATATATATCTATCTATTTTTCTATCTTAATATCTATATATATATCTATCTATTTGTCTATTTCTATATTATTTATCTACCTATCTTTCTATTTTTTATTTCCCTGTGTCTATTATCTATTTTTCTATTTGTCAATCTGTGTATCTATCTATTTGTCTATCTATCTATATATGTATCTTTCTATTTATTTATTTATTTATTTATCTATCTGTCTGTCTATTTTTGTATCTATCTATTTGTCTATCTATATAACAGTTTATTTATAATCTACCTATCGATCTGTCTATCTGTATCTGACAGGACCCTTCCCGGACCTTATCTAGACTCTTATCTGAGGGTCCTGCCGGGCACTTCAACGGACTGCTCGAAACCAACTCGTCGGATCGAAGCAATCCGAGAAGTGAACCCTCACTTCCTATAATAGGTTTACTCGTTTAACTCAGAAATTAAATTTTCTTTTAAATAAAAAAAAATCTAAAACTTTCGTAACTTTTGTTTCAAATACTTTTATAAAATTGTCGGCAGCTTAACGGCTGCATTTTGATAAACCAAAATGTACTATCAAGAAATTGACATTTCTACTAAACCCTCAATTCCTCCCAACTTCTATATTCCCAAACTTTCAAATTTAAGTAGAATATATCTAGATGCATCATATATATGAAATGCATGAATATTTACAAATATACAAATTTCAAAATCTAAACATGTATTGTTCAATTACATATCCATCTCATACAAAAAGTTTTACATCATAGGTCATAAGTCGCCCCACCTATATAGACAACAAAATGATGACTTCCAGTCGTCCTCGATAGCACACAATGGTATATAATCAGCTACAAATGTACAAACAAGTTAGTGCAACGAAAATATATATCACATATGCTAACATAACAATTTATCATTTGTCTTATGATTTCTTTCAAAACCCCTATGCATATCCCTTAATAATTTTAACCATCACGGCCGATTTAAAACTAACGCCAACGTGAAGCTTACTAAGTCATCTCAACCACTACGTTACGGAATTTACTGCATCGTACGTAGGGCGCTAAAGGTTATCACTAAGCAACTACAATACGGAATTTACTTCATCGCAATTGTAGTGCTAAAACTCTGGGCAACTACAAGCGGAATTTACTGCATCGCCACGAAGTGCCTAACCATACAATGGCCAACTATGTGTGGAATTGTCTGCATCATCACATAGTGCTAACTTTTCTCTATGGTGAGCGACGGATGGAATTTCTGCATCGTCACATAATGCTAATCTCTTATATCTTAAGGAAATACATGGGTTTTAAAACTACATTTATAGTGTCAAAATCAAATCTAACTCATTTTGAAACTTCTAAAACTCTCTTTTCAATATTGTCTTTTAGATTACTTAACTACCATATTCATTACCAACATCAATCAATTACATGAAATTGTAAAGGATCTTAAGTGGCGAACCACTTACCTTGAAGCCGCGTCACTCCCCGTCAAGCTTTCTACGAGGCTCATGGACGTTGCTCCCCTGCCCATCACTTGGTCCTTGACTTAGAGAGTTGATAGGGACTTGGGAGAGGGTTTAAAAGAGAAGATTTGAGGCTTGGATGGGCTGGAAAGGGGCTGTCTTCATCTTCTTATGCCTCCCTCTACGTTTTGCCCTAACCAATGAGACCAAAAATCCCATTTTGGTTTGTCTCGTGGCTATTTATAGCCTCAAAATTTTCTAATTTTTTTCAAGTTGGTCCTTAATTTTTTTTATTGAAATTGTAAATTGTTTTATTTCTATTATGGCCCATCTCTACTTGTTTTATAACTTACATGTCCTTTATGGTCTATTACAATGGTACCCTTGTACTAGCACCAAAATTCCAGGTTCCGTAATTTATTATTTCCTAATTTCATCTCCAAAATATGACATTCGGACACTTAGTGCTCTTATACGCCCCTACAGCATCATGTACTGTATACTCTCTCGGAACGGGGCATTATTACTAATCGTCAACCTTAAATATATAATTCTCTAATACCATAAGATTTAATTAATCTAATGTAGAGATTTATTTTACGTTTCTAATCCATCTTTTAACACTAAGAGATTTTAGATAGAAACTAGGGATTTACAGTATCTTTGTATATCTATCTAACTATCTATTGTCTATGTGTCTATCTATCAATCTATGTATTCTTTTGTCTACCTGTCTGTCAATATATATATATATATATATATTATATAATATCTATGTATCTGTCTATCCTCCAATCTATTTATCTATGTGTCTCTCTATCTGCATCTCTGTTTGTCTATCTGTCTATCTATTTGTCTATCTATTTGTCTATCTATTTGTCTATCTAACTATCTATCTATCTTTCTATTTATCTACCTATATAGCTGTTAATTTATCTATCTATCTATCTATCTATCTGCATGTCTGTCTATCCGGCTATTGGTATATATATCTATTTGTATATCTATCAATCTATAAATCTATCTTTATGTCTATTTGTCTATCTATCTATATGTCTATCTGTCTATATGTATTACTATCTATCTATCTATTTATCTATCTATCTATCTATGTATCTATATATATATCTATTTATCTCCCTATTTGTCTATCTGTCTAACTATCAATATATATATATATATGTATGTATGTATGTATGTATGCATGTATGTATTTATGTATATATATTTTTATCTATGTTTATATTGTTTATGGATAACTGTCTATATGTTCATATGTCAATATGTCTATCTGTATATGTCTATCTATCTATCTTTCTATTTGTCTTTTTGACTATCTGTCTTTATCTCTTTGTCAATGTTTTTTTGTTTATCAATCTATCTGTCTAGTTTTATATCTATCTATTTGCCTATTTGTCTATCTATCTATCTGTCTATATATCTATTATTTATCAATCTAGCTGTCTATCTATCTATATATCTACCTATTTATAATCTATGTCTATCTATCTATCTATCTATCTATCTGTCTTTGTTTCTATCTATCTATCTATCTATCTCACTACCTACCTATCTGTCTATTTTTATATCTGTCTATCTGACTATCTATCTGTAGATTTTTCTATCTATTAATCAATCAATCTGTTTATCTATATTTTGTCTATCTATATTTCTATTTATCTATCTATTTGTTTATTGTCTATTATCTATCTATCTATCAATCTATCTATATTTCTGGCTATCGGTCAATCTATCAATCTATCTAACTATCTAACTATCTTTTTATTTATCTATCTATCTATCTGGTCAATTATCTATCTAACGCTCTGTCTATCTCTTTGTCTATCTATCTATCAACCTATCTATCGAACTATCTATCTAGCTATCTATCTATCTGTGTATTTGCCTATATGTCTATGTGTCTTTATACCTATTTGCCTATCTTTCTATCTACCTATCTATATATATCTGTCTATATCTATCTATCTAGCTATCTACCTATCTATTTATCTATCTACCTATATATCTATCTATCGATCTATCTGTCTATCTATCTATATATCTTTCTATTATCGAACCTATCTATGTTTCTAGCTCTCTTTTTGTCTATCTTTCTATATATATATATCTCTCTCTCTATCTATCTATTTATCTGTCTATCTATCTATCTATAAATTATCTTTATGTCTATCTATCTAACTATCTATCTACTAATCTATCTATATATCTATCTATCTATGTGTTTAACTATCAATCTATATATATATATATGTATGTATGTATGTATGTATATATATATATATGTATGTATGTGTATATATATATGTATGTATGTACATATATATATATATATATATATATATATATTTCTATCTATCTATCTATCTGTCTGTCTATCTATCTGTCTATCTGCCTATCTATCTATATATCTATTTATATCTCTATCTTCTATCTATCTATTTGTCTATCTATCTATCTGTCTGTCTGTCTATCTGTTTATCAGTTTATTTCTCTATCTCTCAATTAATCTGTGTCTATCTGTGTATTTATCTATCTGTAAATCTGTATATCTATCTATCTATCTATTTGTATATCTATATATCTATATATCTATCTATCTATCTTCCTATCCATCTAACTATCATTATCTATCTTTTATCTATCTATTTATCTATCTATCTATCTATCTATCTTTCGATCTATTTATCTATCTATCTCTCGATCTATTTGTCTATCTGTCTATTTGTCTATCTATCTATTTATCTATCTTTCTATCTATCTATCTGCCTATCTATCCATCTATATGTTTATCTATCTATAACTACACGAAATTTTAGCGAGGTAAAATTCTCTAGCTAAATAGCTAGGGATTAGCCAGGGAATATAAAAGTATTTTTTTATTTTTCATTAAAATAGAAACTAGAGAGGGATTAGTGCCGAATTAGCCACGAAAATGTTTGATTGAAAAAATTGCGATGGATTTAGCTATGGAATTTAGATTATCAATTATATCCAGAAAAATTCATTCACTAATATTTTCAGATTTCCTCTCAAAAAAAACCATGAAAATTACCAACGGATTTTGTGACAAAATTTTCCTAGCTAATTTTATCAATATAAATTCCGTCGCTAATATTTTAATAGAGTTCCACGGTTTAAAAATCAGGTATTTTGTTACGGATTTAAGCGACTGGATATTCCCTAGCTAATAATCTCGAGACAAAATCCCTGTTAATATTTTTGTAGGGTTCCTCGCAAAGAAAACGATGAAAATAGTGACGGATTTAGTGATGAAATTTTTCTAGCTAATAATATTGATAAAAAATCCAGTTGCTAAATAATTATCTGAAATTTTTTCTACTATTTTATAATTTATTGCAAGTGATTATCTCTTATATTTTATTTTACACATAATATATCCATTCTGCTAGAAATTTTCCTCTAGATATTTACATTGAGGATAGTTTCCTGTTTCCAATCTTTAATGATTTAATGTTTCTTTCATTTATATTTGGTTTAATTTTTTATTTATTTTGTTTATTAAATATATGTCATGGTCTATAGATGAGCAATCCTTGAAAGACACATTCTTTTTCTAATAATATAAAAATAGGCTATTATAAATAAATAATTGAAAAAATATAAAAATACAAAATAAAATTATATTAATAAGGATTAAACTAACTATTTTAATGGTTATAAAATTTAAAAAAAATTATACAAAATTTTTTCTCAAATATTTAATTAAGAAACTAAAAAATTTGTATTAAAGTAATATTAAATAATTATTTCTATAATTATAAAAATTTTTTAAGATAGTTTAAAAAAATAAATGAATATACATTAAATTTTTTAATAATATCAAGGTCAAATAATTCATTGTATGATTACATTGAAATTATTTATAAAATATCTAAATTAATGAATAAACTAGTAAATATTAATATCATTATAAGTATACAAAAATATTTATTATTATAAGAAACTTTTAAAAACATAATTACTACAAAATTTGAAAATCTTGAATTATAATAAAAATTTAAATTTTTTCATTAAATTTAAAAGAAAATAAATTGATATTTAATAATAAATATATAGATGTTTCCCCTCCTAAAATTTATAAGAATTAAATAATTGAGTAATATTTTACTATTAGCTTTTAATATCCTGTCTTTATTAAAATAATAAATATAACCTTTTTTAATTATCTTCTCACTTTAAGTAATTTTTAGAATTTTAAAGATTATATATTATATCAATTAATATGAAATTTTATGCTTTTAAAATTATTTCATCTAATCTTCATAAAAATTAATATGAATTCTTTTAAATTTATAACCATAAAATATATATATTTATATATTTTTTAACATAAAGAGTGTTTATAACTTTTAGGAGTGTGGCTTGAAGAATAATCATATTTTCATTTTTGCTTAACTATATGAAATTTGCAAATTTTGTAGCCATTTGATTTTTTTTTCTAGTTGGAAGTCTGAATATTCACTTTATGAAGTCGTTTATATATTTATTATTTAATTAATTTGATAATTAAAAATTGTAATGTGTTTATTTTTCATGTGTGAATTGCTACACGAATATGAACTTGTTTAAAATAATTTGATAATAAAAAAATATGAGTCTTTATGCTTTTTATATATTTATTGTTTATTTAATGTCTTGATAACAAAAAAGAAAAACATTTTCGGAATTTTAATAACTTCAAAAACACTTTAACTCTCGCCAAACGCCTCTAACTCTCACTCTCTTGACACCGATACAACATAACCTAATAGTAAAGTTAGTGATAATTCCTTCAAGCCATTAGTTTCTTATTGATTTAAGGTATGTTTTCTACCCTAACTCTTCTTTGATTATCTTAATCCAGGAGTGTGTGTTTGGATTCTACTATTTTTTTTTCTAATTTCTTCTTCTACCCTCACTATTACCATATATTATGCACAATACTTCATTAATCACCATGGAATGCTTGGATTACTTATACACACGGATTCGTATACATACTTAATGCATGTGTGATATATTGCATTCTCATTGTGTAGATGTTGATGTTGCACAGTAGGCATGGTATGCAAGCTCGATATCCATGTTTTTTACTACTCAGACAGGCTTGTGGTTTTGGATTTTAATCACAAAATACGTGCTAGGTGTTTCTAGTGAGCAGTGTGTATAAAACAACATATTTAATATTTACATAATAAATTATATAAATATGATGATCCCAAGATTAATAACACATTAATAGATATAAGTGTATTTTACTAATGTATAATTATAAAACCAGTATACATAGCTATATATAAATATAACATATATTTAATATACATACATACATACATACATATATATATATAACTATATATAAAAGTATCTAACAATATGTATGTGAACATATAACTAGATATAAATGTATTATCTACATCAATACCTATACATAAGTATATGTCTAAATATATATGATTACATGAAAAACTATATATAACTACATAATATAACTATATGTTTACCTATATATGTATAACTTTTATAAATATTTGTATAACTATATAAAACTCTTCATAGCTATATTTAACTATATCTATAACTATGTAAATTATTTTTATAACTATATTAATAACTATATATAACTATTTTTAACTATATAATATTTTATAACTATATGTGTAATTCTGTATAACTATATTTTTAACAAAATATACCATATGTATAATAATCTATAACTATTTATAATTGTATTTTACTATAAGTATAACTATAAAAATGTTATATATAACTATATCTTCAACTACATACATATTTATAACTATATGTATAATTAAATATATTATATATAAATCTATTCATAACTAAATATTCTATTAGTATACGAACATTTAACTATAAATAATTATCTTTTACTATATGTATTATTATAAACACATTATACATAACTATAATAATTTTTATTATTTTCAATCCTCGGAAATAGTACCGAAAACTTATTTATTATTTCAAATAATAATGTAAAATTTAAAATTATCACACAAGTATACATGGTCAATAGATAATGTTAAATGTAAGCAAGTAAAAATGAAGTTAAGAATAACAAGAAAATTCTAGGATATAAAAAAAGTACCTAATAAGCTAATAAGGATATAACATTTTTATAATGGACTACACTATAATTGATGATTTTCTTTAAGTAGTTTTTTCAATTATATTAGTAAAAATTTCTAATAAACCATATTTCAAATTTCATATGCATTTTTTTCAGGTCTAACATGCTTCTTAAATTTTATATCTAAATTATATAGATTACTTTGCGAATATAGTAAAAATAACATGATCAGATATATGTCCTTTAGGATTTGCAAAAAAATAATATTATATTCTTATATTACTTATAAATCAATAATATTAACTTTAAAATTAAAATTTTTAATAAACATCAACCAACATTGGTCTAAAAATTTAACCTTTCAAGAATTATATTAGTATTATATTGTATTAATATTTTCCAAATAAAAGCAAAAAATAAATAATAAAATAATTCAATGAATTAAATATTTTTTTTCTAAATGTTAAAATTGAAAATGCACATCTTCAAATTTACACTAACCCTAGAATAAATGAATTTAGACTATTTTTGGATTCATGTTGATGTAAGTTTTTGTCTCATTCATTGTTTTAAAAAAATAATTAACGACAAAAATATTTCAAAGCATTCTAATTAATAACAAGAAAAGAAATAAATATAGAAAAGAAAACTCCAATATGCATGAGTTAGTTTGTGAGCTACATCTTTTTCCTCACAACTCATCATTGTAACCTCTTTTGTATATTCTTATCTATATCTTCTTACTTTCATTCTTTGAATACAATATTTTGTATCTTCTCCAACTTATCATTTTCAAAAACTACAATAAGTTTTCGAAAAATATTCTGTGTTTTTTGCTCTCATGGAACTTCAGTAATTAAGACTTTTTATGTTTTTTCAAAAAGTAGTTTTTGAAACTTCTCTTTTTCCCATGGTTCTTGCAAAAAACTTTCTCAAAAGGTTGATCTTCCTTTGAACTTGTTCTTGTTGTGTAGACTATATCAAACATAGAGGTGAAATGAAGATCTCTATTAGATATTAAAAAAAAATTTATATGCATTCTCATTATCTCTCTTATATATATATATATATGTAGAATCCAACTGATTTATGGAAAACATTAATTTGGTAGGTATAAAATGAGCTAATTTGGTCAATCAATCAATAATTAACCAACTAATATTAATACCTTTTAAGGTTCTTAATAATCTCAATACAAAGTCATTGATAATATGCTGCAAATTATTATCTACAGGGAATTGTTATTATCACATATTGAGTTTTCTTATAATCATTCCATAACTAAAATATATTAGCAATATCTTATTTAAAATTGCATATAGAATGAATCATTGAATATCTTCAATTATGATTCCATTTATATTAATATAAATTTTTCTTGTGATAACAAGTTAACAAATAGGTATAAGAAGAATGGGTTTGCATCAATTATCAATAGTTTTGCTATAACAAGTTAACAGATATATATAAAAAGTTAATAAATTTTTCTAGTGATAGCAATTTAACAAATAGGTATAAGAATAATGGTTAAAAGTTTTCAAAAATAAACCTCAAAATAATAAATTATCAAAGGTTTTGCATCAATTTGGTGTGTATGCTAACTAGATTAATCTACTAGAATATGAAGACAATTCAACCACTTTCATTGTAGTGTGCTTGTGTTCATATTTGGAAGAAAACAAACAACTTCATATTGAATCTCAAAACAACCAAAGAAAAATAATAGAGATCAAGGCTCAGATAGTGCTCTAGCAATAACATTCATCCAAGAATCATTTCCAAGCAACATAAAACCCATACATGATGCACTTTATGAAAAACCCCAATTTAAAGAAGATCAACGCTTTAAAAAGTTTTGATCATTTGTTTCTCTTGACATTTAATCGAGTGTTAATACTAAATATTCTTTTGGTGAATGATTTTGTATCATAATAGTTATTTTTGAGAGTTAAGAGATAATTTATTAGCTTGTTTAAGGAACACTTAAAGTGAAGAATGAAATTGTTATATGTAATATGGGGTTTTATTTGTAGAATTCATTGGAATGCAATTCTAGGAACTATATATAAATATTTGTATAACTATATAAAACTCTATATAATTAAATATAACTATATTTGTAACTATGTATACATATATGTATACATTTATGTAAATCTATATATTAGTTTATAACTTTGTATATATTTATGTACAACTACTTATAACTACATGTATGAATATATCTATATGTTTAACTAAATATAACTATTTATAACTATATATACTATATGTATAATAACATATAACTATAAATAATTGTATCTTACTAAATATATAACTATAAAAATATTATACATAACTACATTTAAATATATAATTTACAACATATTTTAATATACATTTTTATATTTTATTTGCCTTCAATCATTTTACTGGAGCTTTACCATATCTATGCTTTCACTAGCACTGTGTTTCATAGGATTATAGAATCAATATCTCAAATTATAAAATACATATAGTTACTTGAGTAGCTAATGATATACTTGTAAAATATATATCTTTCTTGAATAATGCATGATAGACCTAAGAAAACCTTGGGGAGACTTACAAGTGGTTCATCATTGAAGGTATTATTTATCTTTATTCTGGTTTTGTTCTTTGCTTTGTCGATTAACCTAATAATAAATCTTTGCAGGACATCGGATGTAAGACACACGAAAAAATTTTGATTCAGCTTGATTAAAGGAGGCCAAGTTCTATTATCTTCATTATTCCTAACACATTTTATTTTGCACTTAATTTCTCTCTAAAAATCATTGTTGGACAACTTTTAGATATTTGTTAAAGTTGTATGACTATAAACTCAGATTTGTGTTTGTTCATGTCTATAATTACTATTTTTATATATCTATGAATATGTATGTGTACCCGAATATTTTGGGCAGAGTTTTAGTCTATAATAGGTATGTAAAAGGCTTGGCTAGCCCTCCAGGTGCTGGGAACATCACCTTAGCTTCTGAAGCTATAAGATGGATGAATAAATTTTGGTCCCACACAAATGCATGTTTGTTCTTGACACTCTTATTTCATGCAGATCTACGTCCTCCTATGCATTGTATTTTTTTCTCATTTTTTTCTTTGTTTCTTTTAGGGTTTTTTGTAGTATATACTACAATATATATATATATATATATATATATATATATATATATATATATATATACATGCAGATCTACTATAATATATATGTACATATATACTGCAATATATAAATATGTATATAATAAGTATATATGTATGTATATACCAAGTATATATGTATGTATATACCAAGTATATATGTATGTATATACTGAGTATATATGTACATATAATACTTTATTTAATATGTACTTATATACTAAGTATATCTACATATATACTACAATATATCTACATATATACTCGGTATATAAGTACATATAATTATGCAGTATTATATATACATATATACCCAGTATCTATGTACTTAGTATATATGTACATATAATACTAAAATATATATATGTACATATATACTCAGCATATAAGAACATATAATTCTGTAGTATTATATGTATATTTATACCGAGTGCATATGTACTTAATATATATGTACTCAATATATATGTATATATGTACATATAAAATTATAGTATATATGTACATATAATATCGTAGTATATATGTAGATATAATGTAGTAATATATGTAATGAGTGAAATGCTAGTATACATGTACATATACACTAAAGTATATATGTACATTTAAATTACATTATTATATATTTATCAAAACATAACTTTATTTATTTATTTATTTTGATTTGATTGCCTAGTTTAGATTTTGTACAGATATGGTACCACATTGTTCCCTATACAAAACTTGTATAATTGAAAAATTTTTTCACTAGACATGATGCACCGTAACAAGGACAACTTTGTCACAGCAGAAAGATGGTGATCGGAGGAGCATAGGAAAAGAAAGCAACATCAATACACGGATAGATTATACTTTATGCAATGTCGGTAGATACATTGATGAATAAGATACAATAAAATTTTAGTTATTTTTTTGTTTGAATTATGTAAAATATTGAGTCAAAATATTTTATTAAATGATTTTATTTTTTGTTAATTATAAAATATTATTTATAGTTTGCTATTTTTATTCAATTTAATATAAAATTATTAAATTATTTAATTAAATGTTTTGGAAAAAAAATAAATGTCTAAAAATAGTTTTGGAATCAAAATAGCTAGGGAATTTTGCATTACTAATTTAGCTAGGGATTTTCTCTTACTATTTTAGCTAGAAAAATTATTATTTTAGCAAGGGATAATTCCATTGCTAATTTTTTTTTGGTAGGGACTATTTCCCTTGCTAATTTTTAGTGACAAGCACTTTAGATTAGGAAAGCTTCCATCATTATATCCATTTAGCGACTGAAGCTCCTATTTAGCTTACTAATTTACCTAGGGAAATTAATATTTTAGCTAGAGATATTTGCGTTGCTAAAATTTTTTGCTAGGGACTTTTTCCTCGCTAATTTTTAGCTACGAGGACTTTAGATTAGAAAAGTTTCAATCATTAATCCATCATTATATCCCATTTGGCAATGGAAACCCCAAATTTAACTAGGGAATTGTCCCTAGCTATTTGAGATTTATATTGTAGTGTATCTATCTATCTGTTTATCTGTCTATGGAAAAATCTATCATTATGTCTATCTATCTATCTATCTGTATATAGATCTCTATGTCGATCTATATATATGTCTATTTATTTATCTTTCTATATATCGATCGATCTGTCTATCTATCTTTCTATTTGTATATATGTATAACTATATATATATATATATATATATATATATATATATATATTTGTCTGTCTATCTGTCTAACAATATTATATGTCTATTTGTCTATTTGTCTATCAGTTTATCTATCTATTTATCTATTTGTTTATCTATCTATCTGTCTATCTTTCTATCTATCTAACCATCAATCTGTCGATTTATTTATCTGCCTAATTGTCTATCTATCTATGAATCTATTTGTCTATTTGACTATTTGTCAATTTATCTATATTTCTATTTATCTATCTATCTATTTGTCTCTCTGTCTATATGTAAATCTATCTATCTGTCTATTTGTCAATATGTCTATATGTCTATCTATCTATGTATATGTATAAATATTTATATGTCTATATGTTTATTTATCTATCTACTTATCTATCTATATTTCTATCTATCAATCTGTCTATCTATATATCAATCTAACAATATATCTATTTATCTACCTATCGAGCTATCTGAATATGTCTATCAATCTATCTATCTATATGTCTATATATCTATAAATTTATCCATCTATCGATCTGTCTATCTATCTGTCTATTTGTTTATCAGTCTATCTAACTAACAAAATATTTGTATATTTGTCAATCTAACTATCTGTCTTTCTATCTATCTGTATATATGACTATCTAGCTATCTATCTATCAATCTATCTATCTATGTATCTATCGATGTATTTGTCTATCTGTCTATCTATCTATGTATCTAAAAATTTATCTATCTATCTGTCGGTCTGCCTTTCTATCTACATATCTGTCTATCTGCCTAACTGTCTATCTATCTAACTATCTATTTATCTATCTATCTATCTTTCTTTCTATATATCTGTCAATTTTATCTTTCTATATGTATATTTGTCCATCTTTCTTTCTGTCTACCTACCTACCTACCTACCTATCTATCTAACTATATATCTACATATCTATTTGTCTATCTACTTTAATTGTCTATTTATAAATATGTTTATGTCTATCTATTTATATATCTATGTATGTGTCTATCTGTATATCTGTCTTACTCGATATATATATGTGTGTGTCTCTTTCTCTATCTATCTGTGTATCTATCTATCTATTTTTCTATATGTCTATCAATTTATAGATCTATCTGTGTATTTGTCTATCTGTCTATATATCAATATGTCTATATGTCTATATGTGTTTCTATCTATTTCTCTATCTATCTATCAATCTATATTCCTATCTATTTATTTATCTATCTATTTAACTTTCTATCAATCTATGTATATTTTTATCTATCTATCTATTTGTCTATCTGTCTAATATCTTATGTATATATCTGTCTATCTATCTAACTATTTATTTGTCAATCTGTCTATCTGTATAACTATTTGTCTATGAGCCAATTTGTATATTTATATATTAGCTAGATATCTATCTTCCTATATGTCTATTTGTTAATCAATTAATCAATCTATCTGTCTATCTATTTGTCTATATATTTATCTATTTATTTGTACAAATGACTATTTTTCTACTGCCTATAAGTCTATCTATCTATCTATCTGCCTATTTCTCAATTTGTCTATCAATCTATTTACCTATCTGTCTATCCATCTATCTGTCTATCTGTGTATCTGTATAATTATCTATCTATCTATTTCTCTATCTATCTGTCTATTTATCTATTTCTCTATCTATCTATCTAGTTGTATATCTATCTATCTGTATATCTATCTATCTGGCTATCTATAAATCTATCTTTATGTCTATCTATCTATCTATGTATATGACTATATGTCTATCTGGATAACTTTTTATCTATCTATCTATTTAAATATTTATGTGTGTATCTATCTATCAATCTATCTATCTAACTATCAATATATATATATCTACATATATTTATATATCTTTCTATCTATTTGTCTGTCTTTCTACCTATATGTCTATATGTCTATCTTTCTATCTGACTATATGTCTATCTATCTATCTATCTATGTATCTATCTATCTGTCAAATTATCTATTTGTCTATTTATCTATTTTTCTACATGTCTATTTCTCTATCTGTCTATTTGTCTATCTATCTATCTGTCTATCTGTCTGTCTGTCTATCTATCTATCTATCTACCTATCTATTTATCTATCTATTTGTCAATCAATGTATAAGTCTATTGGTCTATATATCTATTCTC